>JAQBSW010014601.1:0-11350 GCA_029291075.1 Eudiplozoon nipponicum
AATTTTTCACATAGAGAACCAAACGGACAACGCCGGTCGCAATCACCAGCCTACTTGTTTTCATGACCCGGCCAAACAGCCCAACGAGCTTCTGCACCTTCTTGATTTCAAAACTGGCGAAGAGTTCATCGTAGACACAGGTGCAGCAGTCTTAGTTCTCAAGGGTGATTCAATGGCCGAGATGTCGCTAGGCGTTCTTCTCGCAACAGCTACAGGCGAGCCCATACCAACTTATGGCTGCCAGTACCGCACACTCAACATAGGTCTACGACGTGAATTTTCCCACAACTTCATCATTGCCAAGGTCTCACATAATATAATAGGCCTTGATTTCCTTCTAAAATTTCGGCTCATTGTTGATCTTGCCAATCAAAAGATCATCGACCCCTCCACCGGACTTGAGCAAAGTTTTTGGACATTTGCCTCCGAGCGTTTGGAGTTACAGGTCATTCAGCCAACCCCAGTGCATCATTCAGCAGAGATATTAGCAGCTCTTCAAAAATACAAGTAGTTTTTCCATCTTAAAAAGTCAGAGCTACAAGTCTCCAACCAGATGCACCATATCGTCACAGAAGGACAACCTATTGCACTCAAGAAGCGACCACTGGCCCCTGCTAAGCTGAAAGCTGCCCAAGAAGAATTCTCAAGACTTTTGGAAGAGTGAATCATCAGACCATCGAAAAGTTCATGGGCGTCACCACTGCACTTAGTCTCTAAATCAAACGGATCGTACAGAGCCTGTGGAGACTACCGTAAGCTAAATTCAGTGACAAAATCTGATGCATATCCTATTCCAAATATTAACACTTTACTTGGACATTATGGTATTCAGTCCAGATTTAGAATCTCATGCAAAGTATCTACGAAATGTCCTCTTACGTTTATCCAACCACGGACTCAAGATCAATTGTGACAAGACGCAGATTGCAACTACATCCGTGGACTTCTTAGAGCATCTTTCACGGCCCAAGGTATTCAACTGTTGCCGTCAAAGACAAACTAAATCAAGAATATCAAGTCACCGAGGACTGTTAGCGAGTTGCAGAAAATCCTGTGAGTACTAAACTATTATCGCAAGTTCTTCCCGGGCCTTTCAAAACAACTTTATCCTTTGTGCAGGCACCTGCGGAACCGAAAAGGACTTAGCAAGAATTCCATCATTGCTTGGTCATCCGAAGACGAGGAATTACTTCGACTCGCCATCAACTCGTTAGCAAATGCTACAATGCTAACACATCCAGATTTTGTAAAACCCTTTCTACTCACGACAGATACTTCTGAATTCGCTATTGGCGCCCCGTTGGATCAAGAGATCGACGGAGTTCGGAAGCCTTTTAGTTTCTACTCGCGTACTCTCCAACCAGTAGAAACGAGGTACGACACTTTTGGTCGAGAACTTCTCGCCTTCCACGACGCAGTGCGCCATTTTATCAGCATCATTGGCAGTAACAGATTTGTTATTTTCACAGATCATGCACCCTTAGATAGCGCACTTCAAAACGCAACTTCATCTATCGCCAAGTACCCTGCCAGAGTGGACAGACAGCTTTCACGTCTAAGCGAATGGCAATTTGACATATTTCACGTCAAGGGCAAACAGATATTCATTGCAGATGCCCTTTCCAGGCCAGACGTCTCTCTACAACCATCTTTGCCGTCGCCATTCACTGTCAACTCCGTGGCACTCAGTGAACCTGCGCTAACGCAAACCCTCCTGCGAACGGAACAACGCGGTGACATTCACACTCAAAGATCAATAGCCCATCGCCCAACCAAGTTCATATGCCGTCTGTAGGAAGGCTTACCAAATGTTTACTTCACGGTTACGCAGCCCAACAAGCCAGTTCTGCCGACCAGCCTTCAGAGAAAAGTTGTCGATTCAATTCACTCAATTTCTCACCCAGGAAGCCAAGCGACTGTCCGACTTCTCACAGATCGTTTCTGGGGTCACAGACTTAGGCAGAATGTTAAACGATGGGTCTCCGAGTGTGCTATATGGCACCATTTCTGCAGACGAAGTAACTAACGGTTTTATCTCTGCATGGATATCCAATTATGGTGTTCCCAATTAGGTCATCACGGACAGAGGCACTTGCTTCTCATCTGATCGTTTCAAAACCACCTTGCGGTACATGGGATGCATCTTACGCCAGACGACTGCCTACCGTCCCCAGGCTAATGGCATGGTAGAGAGAATGCATAGGGAACTCAAAGCTACTTTAGCATCCTCGTCCATTAATAGCAACTGGGTCGATGCACTACCTTTAGTTCTGCTTGCCATGCGTTCCCGTACTCGTGAATCCATTAAAACGTCTGCGTCACAACTCTTGTATGGCATGGATTTACGCCTGCCTAGTCAGCTCCCACGTCTACTACCGGCACAAGATGACCCACAAGACGAAGCTACCCGCCTTCGACTTCATTTCGGTAATATGTCTGAACAACAGCCGAGACACGCCTCGTCCAGTCTTCGTTCACCCACAGCTCCACAGCTGCAAGAGAGTACTCGTTCGCAACGACAATGCTGTTGCACCACTACAACCAAAGTATCGCGGTCCTTACCCGATTTTACTCAGACAACCAAAATACTTCATTATTATGCAAGGCGCTACACCGACATCAGTAAGCATAGACAGATTGAAACCGTTTATCGAACCGCCTGATTCTGAGAGCGTTCAACCTTCTACACACGTCTCAGGCTCCGTCTGCCCACAATCTCAATAGCCTGCTTTGTATAACGCGTAATTGATATTTTTTAACATTAACATTACGTACCAAAATTTTTTTAACCTTACGTTATTTTTAGCATTTGTCTCTCGTGGCATAATCAGCTATTCTTAGCTAAAAATTGTGTAGCATTTTTGAACAGTTCTTTGGTATTATGCCATCTCTGAGGCAATGTTCGTGTACATATTTTTTATGCAGTTACCTTTGATTTTAATGTATATATTTTTACATTATAATGTATTTCTCACACACGACATCACACTGCCTATTTTGGTATCACTAGCTACTTAGAGATAACGTTTTCGTGTAGCAACACTAAGTAGTGATCAGCTTCATATCATGGTACAGGCCACTTTCAATGCATATCTCAACTTTATCCATTTCACAAAGACCACTCTACAAATGTCATGACCACAACGTCGAGCACTCTAGCTCCTTTGGTCGTATACAAACACATTGACAACGATCCAACCTGCTTAGGTTTTTTTTATCTTAAACCTGGCAAATTCAGAGGCGATTTACCTCGAAATCTTCACGCTGCGGCTCCAAAAACTTACACTGCTCTATTTTGCCTCACGTGCTATGACCGTCCACTAGAGCTAACAATTTGTGTTGCAATTCCTAGTGGTTACCTGGCATCATATCATTGTTGAAGCAACCAACAAGCATATTTAAGCCCAGCACTTATGGTTCATCATATTTCTGCTTAACTTGGTTCGAACTCTGTCATGCATTTCTTATCTAGCCTCGCAGAGAGGAATTTTTTCCCTTTTTTTCAGAGGGAAAAGTGTTGTAATGACACAAATTAATTGCCAACATATTGCGTAAATTACATTCAATTTTATTTACGTTGCACCAATGAGAAAAAAGCGAAACTTGCCGTTAACCAATAGTGTGCAAGTAGACATATATTACTATGGCATGGCTATTTAAGCCTTTTGCTTGGCGTTACGTGTGCGTGCTGTCGGCTGTCATTACCTACGCTGGTTATTGGATTTGTTTCAACAACAATTGGCAACATCCGTGACTCATCTTGTTGCGGTACACCTAGCGAGACGAGCCAATTAATGCAGAACTTTAACATCGAGATTACAATGCAACAACAAAAGGAACCACAGCCAGAGTCAACCCAAGGCTCTAGGACATCTTCACACTGAAGAAACATTCTCGGCATTTTGTTGAGGCCCCTAACCTTTTCGAGTCTGAAAGCCCCATAGATGCCAGATCGCTTGAAGTCCTAAAATTTACAGTAGAGTCTGATAGGCTTATATTACTATTTGTGTCTCCTAAGTTCAAGTCCGCAATGTCCTGCGCTAACCTACTTGTGTCCTCAAATTTAAGATCTGTCTCCATATCTATATGGTATAACAATTAAATCGACACTTAATGTTAGGCAATCGGAATGCGAAAGTTGGACAGCGGTATCTCCAAACAAATAATCTGGAAAGTGTTATACGTGAACAACAGATGAAATCAAATTTACCTGTTCCAGACGATTTTTCTCAGCCTTGTACTATATTAGAACAAAAGCAATTGATGGAGATATATATTTGAAGAAGTGTATTCGTTTACTAGAGAAAATGTTAAAATGCAGCAGACCAAAATTACAATACCAGTCAAGGAGCGAGATACTCAAAAAACTGAAAATAGCGCACAATTTAAAATCAAGTATTTAAACAAAGAATGTTCTGGAAAATAAAAATAAAAAATTCTTTTTAAATAAAATTCGTTACAATCAGCCATAGTGGTTTAAATTTATCAGTCAATGTTATTTTACGGAGGATTTAACATCCTCCACATACACCACCTTCTCAAAAAAATGACGTCTAATAATAGACGTAATCATAGTTCTTCGGCTGACGAGGCACTCTTCCAGAACGAGTTGTGCATAATGGCGCCCCTGATGTCGCCATCTCGCCCGGTACAACATTCACTGGTTCTTCAAAATCATCTGGTATCGACAAATAGTTTTCATGCTGTGAATTAGTAGAATAAGATTTTGCTATATTAGACAACACGTCTTCAGAGTTCTGCATTTCATTATGTGCCTGTATGGTGGGATTGCACACATCAGGTTCGCCCATGGTACGGTCATTTAACGCATCTGTTAATTCAGTCATACCGTCTATCCAGATAAACTGGGGAATGCAACGATCCAACGTAACACAATCCTCAATGCCATTTATCTCTATGATGACATTCTTGTCAGTCATCTTCTTGACCTTTTATGGTCCTTTGTAAAATGGTGTCAGGCAATTTTTCCTTTTTTCATTAGTTATATACACATGCAAATCCGATCTTAGATCAGAGGACACATAGCATTTGGTTTTCGCTTTTCTAGTCTTGGTTGGAGCCAAACGACACATCTTATCTCTAAGTGCTCCTACGAACCAATCTACATAACTAGAAGCCCAATCAAGACTACTTGGAGTTTCTATTAGAAGATCTCCAGGCAAACTTTATGGTTCTCCATAAACCAGTTCTGCTATGGAAGTACATAATTGTGCCCTATATCTGTTGTGCATGGCGAGTAGTACTATAGGAAGATCGTGTATCCAGCTTGTTCTACTAGTACACCTTAATGCAGCTTTCAGTTCACGATGTAGCCTTTCTACCATCCCATTCGCTCGTGGGTTATACGCGCTAGTATGTATTATAGTGGTTCCCATGATGTTGAGGGATCTTACGAAAAACTCTGACATAAATTGACTACCACGATCACTAGTGACCTTTTCCGGAACACCATAACGCGATATCCAATTATGTAGAAACACGAACAAGACTTCTTGCGCTGTCATGTCTTTTAAAATACCACTTCAAATTGACGACTAAATCTATCTACCATTGTCAGCAAGTATTTGTTTCCATTTACTTCAGGCATCTCGACAATGTCTATGTGTACGTGTCTGAACTGTCCGATTGGTATTCCAATGTTCTTTATCTCGGTTCTAGTATGTCTCCACACCTTACACGTTTGACACTTGGCACAGGCTCTTACCCATACCCGTATGTATTTAGACATGTGCGGCCATACGTATCTGTCGTTGATTAATCGAATGGTGGCTTTAATGGATGGATGATCCATGTCATGTAACACTTGGATAATCTTGGCCCGTAACTCCAATGGCACATATGGTCGTGGTTGACTTCTAGATGTTTCGCATAACAACCACTTGCCACTTATGAGCTTACGAACATATCCTGGTCTTTTGGACAATACTAATACGAAGGGATCCAATCCTTGCGCTTCCTCGATTTGACTAACGAAATCGTGCATTGATTCATCTAAACTTTTCAATGGACCTTGAAATATCAGCTCGACATCAGCTTCATTCGGTCGGCTAAGTGCATCTGCTACCACATTCTCTTTACCAGCAATATAAGACACTGTGAAATCGAACTCTGCTAACCGTGTTATTTGGGAATTTACTCTACGAGAGTAATTAAGCCTAGCTGTTTTACCAAGTATGCTAATCAATGGCTTATGATCGGTCAATAACTTAAACTTGTGACCATCTAAGTAATGCTCGAAGTGTAGCACTGCGGCATACACTGCTAGAAGCTCTTTGCCAAACGTATCATAACGTTTTTCTCAATCATTAAGCTTACGGCTATAAAACCCAATCGGTCTTACTATGTCCTGATCTCTTTGCTGTAGCACTGCCCCTAATGCAACATATGAGGCATCGGAGATTAGTTCGAAAGGTTCTTCCCAATCGACAGGTGCTAATGTGGTTACGTCACTTAACATTTCCTTGGCCTTTTGGAAATTTTCTCGGTCTTCTGGACTCAAATTTATAGGCAAAGACTTCTTGATCGTGCTCTTTTCACGAGTGAGATGGCGTGTTAACGATCCAAGAATTCCGGCTAGACCTGGAATGAATCGACGATAATAGCTGATCATGCCCAAGAACCTTCGCAACTGGCGTACGTTCGGGGTTCCGTTACATCCTTTATGGCTTGGATCTTATCTTCCAAAGGTTTAATTTCGTCTTTGGAAAGTATATGACCAAGGTATTTAACTGAAGAGCAACCAATATTACTCTTATTAGGTTTGACCACTAATCCATATTGTTCCAGCCTGGTCAAAACCGTTTCCAAATGCGTACGATGTTCGTCTCGTGAGCGACTAAAAATTATTATGTCGTCTATATATACTCTCGCAAATGGACAATTCTGAAGGATTTCTTCAGCCAAACGCTGGAATGTCTGACTGGCATTTTTCAAACCAAAAAGCATTCGAAGAAATTCATGCGATCCCCCTCCTGGAAATCTGACTGCGGTGAGTGGTATCGAACTTTCTTCCATTGGTACCTAATGGTACGCTTTTTGGAGATCTAAAGTTGAATAAACCTCATATCCCATTATATCTCGGAGCAAGGTACTCTGGTTAGGGAGAGGATAAGAATCACCCTTCGTCACTGAGTTTAATAGACGATAATTCCCACAGACCCTCCATTGACCCGGTTCAGGTTTGGGAACTACCACTATTGGGGAAGCAAAATTGGAATTTGACCTTCTACAAATCCCCTCTTTGCGCAATTGGTGAAATTCTGACAAAGCAACTTGTTGCTTGTGTTGTGCCAATGGTTAAGCCTTCGGTGAACAAGGCAACAGAGCCACCAATTATATTTGGTGTTCTACTTCTGTGTTCAAACCTATCCTTTTGGCACTGAAAGGTTAAAACACTGCTAGGTGCTTCTCGATTATATCGGCAAAGTCATGTGCGACTGTTGGACGAGGTAAGAGGACTGTTATAACTGCCGACGTGTTAGAATCAGCAGGTGTTGCTATCCCTACGCCTTCTGCGATAGTCCTAGCCTTGGGGTCTAATGTCAGCTTGAAATGTGTCAAGAAATCCATGCCAATGATATGGTCCTTGACATCGGCTACTAGAAACTTCCATCGGAAGGAAGATTTCTGGCCTAATGTTACCGACATTTCTTTCATCCCTTTTACTCCAATCGGACTACCGTTAGCGGACCATAGTTGATAATCAAATGTGGGGCAATCTGCTTCCACCACGTCTGACCTAACTATGCTTACCTCAGCACCCGTATCAATGAGAAATTCTAATCCAGATAATTCATCCTTAATAATGAACTTGTTGCTGGACAATCCGGCAATGTTTTCCAGATCTCCGCTTAGTGATAATCGGACTCTCTTGCCTTCTATCTCGGTGCTATTTGTTCTAGTCGCATCTTTAGCTTTGAGTATGCCTTTTAAAGGCATATCTGGAGGCCTTTGCAATGGAACCCCCCTACGGCTCCTACTAGCGGGGGTTTTGTCCTTTTTCCGGTGATGGATTTCTCTCAACCGGGTTTGTACTTCCTTTCGATCTGGGTCCACCTAATCGCGGGTAAATACAATTCTGAACTTGGCACTTCGCACTGCGTCCGTATTCGCAATGTGCCTTACATCATCCGCGTGCCCCTTCGAAGCGTTGACGCGAGTGACTCCCTCGACGTATCCTGACTCTGAAGTTGTGCATTATCACTGCGCAAGCTAACAACTTCTCTACATAAGAAACGCAAGGTTTCATGTATAGTCAGATGGTTTTCTGTATCTGCCCTGACTGGCTGTATCGTTACAGAATCTGCTATTACATCATGTACTTGTGGTTCTTGCTGTTTATACACGCCGTCTAACCCTCTGAGTTTTGTTGGCCAATCTATGTTCATTGTGTCAAATACTTCCAATGTTGTTCTGAGCCTAATTGGTAGCTCAGCTGTAAAAATGGAGTTGACCACATCTCTAGATATATTTTGTGCAAAGGCATTCATAAAATTCGGATGGTAGTTGACGCCCCATTTTTACTACGCGTAATAATTCGCACATTTGCGCTGATCTTCCAGGCTGATATCTCTGTTGAAATTCAGCCATTAATAACTCAAATGCATTGTACGGCTTTTCTTCCACAGTTCTGTCTCTGAAATTTTCCAAAGCATTTCGGAAATTTTCAGGCAATGCCATCCATGCTGCAACAAATTTCTCCATAGGGTTCACGATATTATAAGCACTGAATATCATTTGGGCATCTCCTACTGATTTATACTGTGGTAGACTTAATATTCTTGGACTGGCGCGGTCTCCAAATTTTGTTGAGGCCCCTAACCTATTCGTGTCTGTAAGCCCCATAGATGCCAGATCGCTGGAAGTCCTAAAATTCACAGTAGAGTCTGATATGCTTATATTATTGCTTGTGTCACTTAAATTCAAATCCGCTATGTCCTGCACTAACCTACTTGTGTCCTCGAATTTAATATCGGTATCCATGATCAAATGGTATAACAATTAAATCGACATTTACGGTTGGCAATCGGAAGGTGAAAGTTGGAAAGCTGTTCCTTTCAGCAATAATCTGTTATGGTATGAACGTGACCCAACAATAAAATAAAATATACCTATTCCAAGGCTCCTCTTCAATGTTATTTTATATCAGAACACAAGGCAATTGATGGAATAATATATTTGATAATGATGTAATCGTTTACTATTGAAAATATGTTAAAATGCAGCAGACCAAAATTACAATACCAGTCAAGGAGCGAGATATTCGAAAACTGAAAATAGCGCACAATTTTAAAAACAAGTATTTAAACAAAGAATGTTCTGGAAAATAAAAAGAAAATAATTCTTTTTAAATAAAGTTCGTTACAATCAGCTATGGTGGTTTAAATTTATCAGTCAAGGTCATTTTACATGAGGCGGAGGATTTAATATCCTTTACAGATTTAACTTCCTCAACAATTTGCCGAAGAACGCACGACCGGTCCTGCTAAGGGCATCCTATCATAGCAATAACTCTATATCCATAGCACCTTAATCGAGTTTGTAACATCCTACGGCATTTACTTGTGTAAACGCCCCGGCTTCAGGTAAATGCCGTACGACGTTACAAACTCGGTTAAGGTGCTCTGAATAGAGATTAGTTACTGATAGGGGGCCCTTAAGAGGGCCTGGTAATGCGTTCTCTTGAAGTCTTCAGAGTGTGAAGATGTCCTAGAGCCTTAGGTGGACTCTGGTTGAGTTGTCGCTCCCGTGGTTGAGCTGTAATCACGATGTGGATAACGTCTGAGGTTCTGCATTAATTGGCTCCTCTCCGGTATACCGCAACAAGTTGAGTCACGGATGTAGTTAATTGTTGGTGAAACTATCAAATCACCAGCGTAGGTATTGACAGCCGACAGAACGCACACGCGTGAAGCAGGTAGAATGCAAATGCCACAACTGACTTGCATGGTAAATTGCCGTGCTTAAATAGCATGCCATGCCTACTTGCACACTATTGGTTAAAACGGCAAGTTTCGCTTTTTTCTCATTGGTGCAACGTAAATAAAATTGAATTTAATTTACGCAATATGTCGGCCATTAATTTGTGTCGTTACAACACTTTCCTCTCTGAAAAAAGAGGAAAAAAAATTCCTCTCTGCGAGGCTAGATAAGAAATGCATGACAGAGTTCGAACCAAGTTAAGCAAAAATATGATGAACCATAAGTGCTGGGCTTAAATATGCTTGTTGGTTGCTTCAACAATGATATGATGCCAGGTAACCACTAGGAATTGCTACACAAATTGTTAGCTCTAGTGGTCGGTCATAGCACGTGAGGCAAAATAGAGCAGTGTAAGTTTTTGGAGCCGCAGCGTGAAGATTTCGAGGTAAATCGCCTCTGAATTTGCCAGGTTTAAGTTAAAACCTAAGCAGGTTGGATCGTCGTCAATGTGTTTGTATACGACCAAAGGAGCTAGAGTGCTCGACGTTGTGGTCATGACATTTGTAGAGTGGTCTTTGTGCAATTGATAAAGTTGAGATATGCATTGAAAGTGGCCTGTACCATGATATGAAGCTGATCACTACTTAGTGTTGCTACACGAAAGCGTTAGCTCTAAGTAGCTGGTCATACCAAAATAGGCAGTGTAATGTCATGTGTGAGAAATACATTATAATGTAAAAATATATACATTAAAATCAAAGGTAACTGCATAAAAATATGTACACGAACATTGCCTCAGAGATGGCATAATACCAAAGAACTGTTCAAAAATGCTACACAATTGTTAGCTAAGAACAGCTGGTTATGCCACGTGAGACAAATACGAAAAATAACGTAAGGTTAAAAAAATTTTGATAGTTAATGTTAATGTTTAAAAAAAATCAATTACGCGTTATACAAAGCAGGATATTGAGATTGTGGGCAGACGGAGCCTGAGACGTGTGTAGAAGGTTGAACGCTCTCAGGATCAGGTGGTTCGATAAACGGTTTCAACCTGTCTATGCTTACTGATGTCGGTGTAGCGCCTTGCATAATGATGAAGTATTTTGGTTGTCTGAGTAAAATCGGGTAAGGACCGCGATACTTGGGTTGTAGTGGTGCAACAGCATTATTGTTGCGAACGAGTACTCTCTTGCAGTTGTGGAGCTGTGGGTGAACGAAGACTGGACGAGGCGTGTGTCTCGGCTGCTGTTCGGACATGTTACCGAAATGAAGTCGAAGGCGGGTAGCTTCGTCTTGTGGGTCATCTTGTGCCGGTAGTAGACGTGGGAGCTGACTAGGCAGGCGTAGATCCATGCCATACAAGAGTTGTGACGCAGATGTTTTAATGGATTCACGAGTACGGGAA
>JAQBSW010014602.1:0-11349 GCA_029291075.1 Eudiplozoon nipponicum
TCACTAGTGATCGCGGTAGTCAATTTATGTCCGAGCTTTTCGAGAGATCCCTCAACATCATGGGAACCACTGTATTACATACTAGCGCGTATAACCCACGAGCGAATGGGATGGTAGAAAGGCTACATCGTGAACTAAATGTTGCATTAAGTTGTACTAGTGGAACGAGTTGGATACACGATGTTCCTATAGTACTACTCGCCATGCGCAACAGATATAGGGCACAATTAGGTACTTCCATAGCAGAACTGGTTTATGGAGAACCATTAAGGTTGCCTGGAGATCTTCTAATAGAAACTCCAAGTAGTCTTGATTGGGCTTCTAGTTATGTAGATTGGTTTGTAGGAGCACTTAGAGACAAGATGTGTCGTTTGGCCCCGACCAAAACTAGAAAAGCTAAAACCAAATGCTATGTGTCCTCTGATTTAAGATCGGCTTCGCATGTGTATGTAACTAATGAGAATAGGAAGAACTGCCTAACACCATTTTATAAAGGACCATACAAGGTCAAGAGGATGACTGACAAAAATGTCATCATAGAAATAAATGGCATTGAGGATTGTGTTACGTTGGATCGTTGCATTCCCCAGTTTATCTGGATAGACGGTATGACTGAATTAACAGATGCGTTGAATGACCGTTCCATGGGCGAATCTGATGTGTGCAATCCCACCATACAGGCACATAATGAAATGCAGAACTCTGAAGACGTGTTGTCTAATATAGCAAAATATTATTCTACTGAATCACAGTATGAAGACTGTTTGTCAATACCAGATGATTTGGAAGAACCAGTGAATGTTGTACCAGGCGAGATGACGACTTCAGGGGCGCCGTTATGCACAACTCGTTCTGGAAGAATGCCACGTCAGCCGAAGAATGTTGATTACGTCTATTACTAGACATTTTTTTAGAAGGTGGTGTATGTGGAGGAAGTTCAATCCTCCGCCTTATGTAAAACAACATTGACTGATAAATTTAAACCACCATGGCTGATTGTAACGAATTTTATTTAAAAAGAATTTTTTCTTTTTATTTTTCCAGAACATTCTTTGTTTAAATACTTTATTTTGAATTGTGCGCCATTTTCAGTTATTCGAGTATCTCGCTCTTTGACTGGTCTTGTAATTTTGGTCTGCTGCATTTTAACATTTTTTTCTAGTAAACGAATACATGTCATCAAATATATTACTCCATCAATTGCTTTTGTTCTAATATAATACAAGATTGAGAAGAATCGCTCTGGAACAGGTAAATTTGATTCATTCTGTTATTCACGTATATCTCTTTCCAGTTTATTTGTTCGGAAGTAATACGGTCCTACTTTCGCATTCCGATTGCCTAACATTAAGTGTCGATTTAATTGTTATACTGTAGAGGATGTTGAATCCTCCGCCTTATATAAAATGACCTTGAATGATAAATTTAAACCACCATAGCTGATTGTAACAACTTTATTTAAAAAGAATTTTTTCTTTTTATTTTCCAGAACATTCTGTGTTTAAATACTTGATTTTAAAATTGTGCGCTATTTTCAGTTTTTGAGTATCTCGCTTCCTGTCTGGTTTTGAAATTTTGGTCTGCTGCATTTTAACATTTCTTTCCATAATAAACGATTACAACATTATACAATATACTCTTCCATCACTTGCCTTGTGTTCTGATATAATATAACACTGAGGAGGAGCCTTGGAACAGGTATAATTGTTTTATTTGGGGGTCACGTACACACCAAAACAGATTATTGCTGAAAGATATAGCTTTCCAACTTTCACCTTCCGACTGCCATAAGTAAGTGTCAATTTAATTATTATAACATTTGATCATGGATACCGATATTAAATTCGAGGACACATGTAGGTTAGTGCAGGACATAGCGGACTTGAATTTAAATGACACAAGCAATAATATAAGCATATCAGACTCTACTGTGAATTTTAGGACTTCCAGCGATCTGGCATCTATGGGGCTTACAGACACGTATAGGTTAGGGGCCTCAACAAAATTTGGCGACCGCGCCAGTCCAAGAATATTAAGTCTACCACAGTATAAGTCAGAAAAACATTCAAGTTGGGTAGGAGATGCCCAAATGATATTTAGTGCTTATAATATCGTGAACCCTATGGAGAAATTTGTTGCAGCATGGATGGCATTGCCTGAAAATTTCCGAAATGCTTTGGAAAATTTCAGAGACAGAACTGTAGAAGAAAAGCCGTACAATGCATTTGAGTTATTAATGGCAGAAATTCAACAGAGATATCAGCCTGGAAGATCAGCGCAAATGTGCGAATTATTACGCTTAGAAAAAATGGGGCGTCAACTACCGTCCGAATTTTATGAACGCCTTTGCACAAAAGCTTCCAGGTTGAATATATCTAGAGATGTAGTCAACTCCATTTTTACAGCTGAGCTACCAATTAGGCTCAGAACAACAATGGAAGTATTTGACACAATGAACATAGATTGGCCAACAAAACTCAGAGGGTTAGACGGCGTGTATAAACAGCAAGAACCACAAGTACATGCTGTAATGGCAGATTCTGTAACGATGCAGCCAGTCAGGGCAGATACCGAAAACCACCTGACTATACAAGAAACCTTGCGTTTCTTATGTAGAGAAGTTGCTAGCTTGCGTAGTGATATTGCACAACTTCAGAGTCAGGATAGGTATAATAGACGTCGAGGGAGTCACTCGCGTCAACGCTTCGAAGGGCCACGCGGATGGTGTAAGGCACATTGCGAATACGGACGCAGTGCGAAGTGCCAAGGCGAGAATTGTATTTACCCGCGATTAGGTGGACCCACATGGAAAGGAAGCACAAAACCGGTTGAGAGAAATCCGTCACCGGGAAAAGGGAAAAACCCCCGCTAGTAGGAGCCGTAGGGGGGTTCCATTGCAAAGGCTCCCAGATATGCCTTTAAAAGGCATACTCAAAGCTAAAGATGCGACTAGTACAAATAGCACCGAGATAGAAGGCAAGAGAGTCCGATTCTCACTAAGCGGAGATCTGGAAAACATTGCCGGATTGTCCAGCAACAAGTTCATTATTAAGGATGAATTATCTGGATTAGAATTTCTCATAGACACGGGTGCTGAGGTAAGCATAGTTAGGTCAGACGTGGTGGAAGCAGATTGCCCCACATTTGATTATCAACTATGGGCCGCTAACGGTAGTCCGATTGGAGTAAAAGGGATGAAAGAAATGTCGGTAACATTAGGCCAGAAATCTTCCTTCCGATGGAATTTTCTAGTAGCCGATGTCAAGGACCATATCATTGGCATGGATTTCTTGACACATTTCAAGCTGACATTAGACCCCAAGGCTAGGACTATCGCAGAAGGCGTAGGGACAGCAACACCTACTGAGTCTAACACGTCGGCAGTTAGAACAGTCCTCTTACCTCGTCCATCAGTCGCACATGACTTTGCCGATATAATCGAGAAGCACCTAGCAGTGTTTCAACCTTTCAGTGCCAAAAGGATAGGTCTGAAGACAGGAGTAGAACACCAAATAGAATTGGTGGCTCCGTTGCCTTGTTCACCAAAGGCTCAACCATTGGCACAACACAAGCAACAAGTAGCTGTGTCAGAATTTCACCAATTGCGCGAAGAGGGGATTTGTAGAAGGTCAAATTCCAATTTTGCTTCCCCAATAGTGGTAGTTCCCAAACCTGAACCGGGTCAATGGAGGGTTTGTGGGAATTATCGTCTATTAAACTCAGTGACGAAGGGTGATTCTTATCCTCTCCCTAACCAGAGTACCTTGCTCCGAGATATAATGGGATATGAGGTTTATTCAACTTTAGATCTCCAGAAAGCGTACTATCAGGTACCAATGGAAGAAAGTTCGATACCACTCACCGCAGTCAGATTTCCAGGAGGGGGATCGCATGAATTTCTTCGAATGCCTTTTGGTTTGAAAAATGCCAGTCAGACATTCCAGCGTTTGGCTGAAGAAATCCTTCAGAATTGTCCATTTGCGAGAGTATATATAGACGACATAATTATTTTCAGTCGCTCACGAAATGAACATCGTACGCATTTGGAAACGGTTTTGACCAGGCTGGAACAATATGGATTAGTGGTCAAACCTAATAAGAGTAATATAGGTTGCTCTTCAGTTAAATACCTTGGGCATATACTTTCCAAAGACGGAATTAAACCTTTGGAAGATAAGGTCCAAGCTATTAAGGACGTAACGGAACCCCGAACCGTACGCCAGTTGCGAAGGTTCTTGGGTATGATCAGCTATTATCGTCGATTCATTCCAGGTCTAGCCGGAATTCTTGGATCGTTAACAAGCCATCTCACTCGTGAAAAGAGCACGATCAAGAAGTCTTGGCCTATAAACTTGAGTCAAGAAGACCGAGAAAATTTCCAAAAGGCCAAGGATATGTTAAGTGACGTAACCACATTAGCACCTGTAGATTGGGAAAAACCTTTCGAACTAATCACAGATGCCTCAGATGTTGCATTAGGGGCAGTGCTACAGCAAAGAGATCAGGACGTAGTAAGACCGATTGGGTTTTATAGCCGTAAGCTTAATGATCGAGAAAAACGTTATGATACGTTTGGTAAAGAGCTTCTAGCAGTGTATGCCGCAGTGATACACTTCGAGCATTACTTAGATGGTCACAAGTTTAAGTTATTGACCGATCATAAGCCATTGATTAGCATACTTGGTAAGACAGCTAGGCTTAATTACTCTCGTAGAGTAAATTCCCAAATAACACGGTTAGCAGAGTTCGATTTCACTGTGTCTCATATTGCTGGTAAGGAGAATGTGGTGGCCGATGCACTTAGCCGACCGAATGAAGCTGATGTCGAGCTGATATTTCAAGGTCCATTAAAAAATTTAGATGAATCAATGAACGATTTCGTTAGTCAAATCGAGGAAGCGCAAGGATCGGATCCCTTTACATTAGTATTATCCAAAAGACCAGGATATGTTCGTAAGCTCATAAGTGGCAAGTGGTTGTTATGCGAAACATCTAGAAGTCAACCACGACCATATGTGCCATTGGAGTTACGGGCCAAGATTATCCAAGTGTTGCATGACATGGGTCATCCATCCATTAAAGCCACCATTCGATTGATCAACGACAGATACGTATGGCCGCACATGTCTAAAGACATACGGGTATGGGTAAGAGCCTGTGCCAAGTGTCAAACGTGTAAGGTGTGGAGACATACCAGAACCGAGATAAAGAACATTGGAATACCAAATGGACGGTTCAGACACGTACACATAGACATTGTTGAGATGCCTGAAGTAAACGGAAATAAATACTTGCTGACTATGGTAGATAGATTTAGTCGTCAATTTGAAGTGGCGATTTTAAAAGACATGACAGCGCAAGAAGTTTTGTTCGCGTTTCTACATAATTGGATATCGCGTTATGGTGTTCCGGAAAAGGTCACTAGTGATCGCGGTAGTCAATTTATGTCAGAGCTTTTCGTAAGATCCCTCAACATCATGGGAACCACTATAATACATACTAGCGCGTATAACCCACGAGCGAATGGGATGGTAGAAAGGCTACATCGTGAACTGAAAGCTGCATTAAGGTGTACTAGTGGAACAAGCTGGATACACGATCTTCCTATAGTACTACTCGCCATGCGCAACAGATATAGGGCACAATTAGGAACTTCCATAGCAGAATTGGTTTATGGAGAACCATTAAGGTTGCCTGGAGATCTTCTAATAGAAACTCCAAGTAGTCTTGATTGGGCTTCTAGTTATGTAGATTGGTTTGTAGGAGCACTTAGAGACAAGATGTGTCGTTTGGCCCCAACCAAGACTAGAAAACCTAAAACTAAATGCTATGTGTCCTCCGATTTAAAATCGGCTTCGCATGTATATATAACTAATGAGAATAGGAAGAACTGCCTAACACCATTTTACAAAGGACCATACAAGGTCAAGAGGATGACTGACAAGAATGTCATCATAGAAATAAATGGCATTGAGGATTGTGTTACGTTGGATCGCTGTATTCCCCAGTTTATCTGGATTGACGGTGTGACCGAATTAAAAGATGCGTCGAATGACCGTTCCATGGGCGAATCTGAGGTGTGCAATCCCATCATGCAGGCACATAATGAAATGCAGTACTCTGAAGAACCGTTGTCTAACATAGCAAAATCTTATTCTACTGAATCACAGCATGAAAACTATTTGTCGATACCAGATGATTTTGAAGAACCAGCGAATGTTGTACCGGGCGAGATGACGACGTCAGGGGCGCCAGTATGCACAACTCGTTCTGGAAGAATACATCGTCAGCCGAAGAACTATGATTACGTCTATTATTAGTCGTTCCTTTTTTTGAGAAGGTGGTGTATGTGGAGGATGTTAAATCCTCCGCCTTATATAAAATGACCTTGAATGATAAATTTAAACCACCATAGCTGATTGTAACAACTTTATTTAAAAAGAATTTTTTCTTTTTATTTTCCAGAACATTCTGTGTTTAAATACTTGATTTTTAAAATTGTGCGCTATTTTCAGTTTTTGAGTATCTCGCTTCCTGTCTGGTATTGTAATTTTGGTCTGCTGCATTTTAACATTTCTTTCCATAATAAACGATTACAACATTATACAATATACTCTTCCATCACTTGCCTTGTGTTCTGATATAATATAACACTGAGGAGGAGCCTTGGAACAGGTATAATTGTTTTATTTGGGGTCACGTACACACCAAAACAGATTATTGCTGAAACTATAGCTTTCCAACTTTCACCTTCCGACTGCCATAAGTAAGTGTCAATTTAATTATTATAACATTTGATCATGGATACCGATATTAAATTCGAGGACACATGTAGGTTAGTGCAGGACATAGCGGACTTGAACTTAAATGACACAAGCAATAATATAAGCATATCAGACTCTACTGTGAATTTTAGGACTTCCAGCGATCTGGCATCTATGGGGCTTACAGACACGAATAGGTTAGGGGCCTCAACATTATTAGCTAATTCTAGATTTGAATGAAAAATTAGATCAGTTTAATGAAATATCAGAACAGTATTAAGATAAACACTACCATTTGGCAGTATGCTATCGAAACAGAAAATAGAATAAAATCCCTGAGAAAATCAGGTGTATATACGAGACCTTTCAAAGATTACAAGTTCAGTTGTATTGGAGAAAACATGCACTGGATAAAGTCGCGTACGGACAAATAGAACGTCAAGAAATATTGGTCATATTCAGGGATCAGATCCAGCCGGACACTCAATGGTGACGGGTCACGCATTAAATTTGGTAATTTCAAGAGGATAAATTGAAATAACATCCGGAAGGGATTTCATTAATGTAACAGTAGATGAAAAGCATTAGGCCACATTTAAAGAACCATTTTCAAGAGACAGAAGAGCTGATTGGATTAGTGAGAGCTAATAATGGTCTCGAGTAAGAGAACGTGACTACGTATGCTATTTTTGACTTTTGTTTATGTTTCTTACTATTTCAAATTATTTGCGCTACTCATTTTTAGAGGTAAAGTTCTATTTATTTATAATCCAATTGAGTATTTCTTTAAAGTTACCCTTTAACATTATAAGGTCAGCGAAAGATTTAAAAATTTTGTGTTTTAGCTTTAATTAACTTTGGACTTACTATTGAATAAAACTATATGATGTTGAACATTTAATTCCTTCACAGAATTAAACGAACATTGGTTGCATGAGCGGTTATAACAATTATTTTAAACAGGGTTTCGATCTCGATATAAATATCAGTCCCATTATATACACGCATTTGTCAGTTAAACTAAGCAGATTACAAATGTAGAACAGGCAATTCATCCAGTAATGCGTTAATGTTGATGTAAAATGGATGGAGGTGTTGAAGCCCCTAACCTATTCGAGTCTGAATGCCCCATAGATGCCCGGATCGTTGAAGTCCTAAAATTCACAGTAGAGTCTGATAGGCTTATATGGTTATTATCGTTACCTGCACTAACCTACTTGTGTCCTCAAATTTAATATCGGTATCCATGAATATATGTGATAACAATTAAATCGAAACTTACAGTTACGCAATCGGAAACTGAAAGCTGAAAACGGTTCCGCACAGCTTTCAGTCTAGAAATATGTAAAACTTGAACCAAAGATACAATCAAATATACCTGTTCCTAGGCTCCTGTTCCTTTTTTTTATATTAGAACAAAAAGGCAATTGATGTAACAATATATTTGAGGATGAAATAATCATTTAATATGGAAAAATGTTAAAATGCAGCAGACCAAAATTACAATACCAATCAAGGAGCGAGATACTCAAAAACTGAAAATAGCGCACAATTTTAAAATCAAGTATTTAAACAAAGAATGTTCTGGAAAATAAAAAGAAAAAATTTTTTTTAAATAAAGTTCGTTACAATCAGCTATGGTGGTTTAAATTTATCAGTCAAGGTTATTTTACAAGAGGCGGAGGATTTAACTGCCTCCACAGAGGGCTTCAAAATGAAGGGACAAATGAGAACCCATCAATCAAGGCCAAAAATCGGTGCACCTGGAAATGTAAAGGATTCAATTGCCCCGCATAAGAAAATGGCGGCGAGAATACATACAATTCATCCAGTAGACATGTTTCGTCCTTAATGGAAACTCATCACATACTGTCCAGAATTTGCCGGTTGAAGCATTATCCACGGTAAATTCTGGAAGTACGTGATAAGATCCTAATTAGGACGAAACCAGTAAATCGGATGAACTTCCTTATCTATATTACACAATTTTTACCTTATACTTAAAAAATTTTGTGTATAATGGGACGGGTGTTTATATCAAGATTGCAATTTGATTTACATAATTTAATTCCTCCAATATTTTATACCTTACAATTTTGCCGAGGACATTTACAAAAGAGCAGTAAATGATTGCCGTTCACTCTAAGTGTTGTGAAGCGTATGCGATTGACATTGAGGTGAACTCATACTTTTGTTTATATATTTATTTAAATGTGAAAATATATATTTTTATAAACAAATATAGATGGATCTATATTTATTTAAATAATGTGCGGACGTATGCTATATATTTTTCTGGTCTAAGATGACTAGATGAGCACAAATTTATGTTTTTGTCCTATTGTTTGTTAAGGGAATATTTGTTAATGAATTTAGTTAATAGGATCATTCAAGTATATATACATTCTTGTGCGAGTATATATATATATATATATACATATAATACACACACATATATATATATATATATATATTGTTTGGCTGATTAGTAGGTGTGTAGACGTATGTCCCTGTCTGTGTGCCTGTTTTCATGTAAATGTGTTTCTCGTTGTATTGCAAAGTTATGTCTGGGATCTGGTTATTCTTGTATTGTTGCATTGAGAGTTAACAAACTGTTCGCATTACTTTAAATCAAGTTTGCGAGATTGAAGTAAACACTAATCCCATTGTATTCAACCAGTCGTCGAACAACATAGCAATATATATATATATATATATATATATATATATATATATATATATATATATATATATATATATATATATATATTAGAATGGATTAGCGTTGAAGTCGCATTGTCGAGACTTCATATGATCTTAGCTTCACTACTACAAGTTTACACATCCGACTAGCAGATTGTACCGTCCTATTATCCCACATACCTCATCCAAATATATCGTGTTTAAAGGGCGTAATACCGGCTCCTACTGATGAGTCGCCAGTAAGCACGAAACGAATGTGCATGAGATTATACTTTCCGTTCATGCTGTCTATGGTTCTATCCTTCGGGTCAGAACTGAATTAATTTGTTACTAGGTGCGCAATGCCTAATACATAATTGCATATATATTAGTTCTCCGTCACAAACAAAATCTAAAGGCTAGTAAATTGAAGTTTGGCTTTGTGATTCGTGGCCAGTCGATTAGAATATTATGTTGATCCATATCTTAGAATGTTTAGGCCAGGTGCTTGTTGTTTTATATAAAGGGCTTTAATAATTTTTCTGATCTCGCTTTTTGTAGAATTGAGAAGTTGGCCAAATTAATTCGGTGCCGCATTTCCAATAAATGATTGGAATTAGCTGATTTTTCTGACGGTGCAAAGCCTTTTTTAATCAATTTCTGTGGCATCTAGAAATAAATGATGACTTGCCACTGGCTATACATAGAAAATCTAATTTCACCGGGCCATACATTCAATATAACAGCAGTGTGCCAAAATCTCACAAAACAGAATCAGAAGGATATGTTTTAAACACAAGATCGAGGAAGAACTGGACTACCTGCGAAAAATTCTTCTAATGAAAAATTACCCAGATCGTTTCATTGATGTCAACTTCAGACCACGTCTAATTCGTACTAGAGAGGATACCGTCGTGCAGGTTCACCTAAAGTTATAATTCAGAGGCGACGTACCGGCCTCAATAAATGTAGAACGATTAAATAGAACATCGAAGGAGAATTTTTCTTTGCTAATGTTAATACCAAATTTATCATACAGAGAATCATGAGTCTGGATGCCAAAGAACAATTTTCACTTCTCCCTAAATCATTCATAGTCTACAAATTCTCATATATGTTCGGTAGCTTATATAGTGGATGCAAGAAGAAGCAATTGTTCAACAAAATTCAGCAACATTTACAGCAGAAATAGATTTAATATGCTTGGCACCGTCAGAAAAATCAGCTATATCCGATCATATATTGGAAATAGAGCACACAATTAATTTTGTCCAATTCCTCAATACTACAAAAAGAAAAATCTTTAAAAATTATTATATACTTATAAAAACGTTTATACAAAACAACAAACACCTCACCTAAATATTCAAAAGCTTCATAAACATGATATTCTAATCGACTGGCAACGAATCACAAATCCCAGCAACAATTTACTAGCATCCAGGTGTGGCCAAACACCCCCTCGATTTGACTCAACAAACATTCGATAGGATTGGCAACAAACTCAAGGTGACAAAAGTGCTACACATACGGCGACAGAAATTTCAATGCAATATTAGCATTGAACACATCAATCCGCACACCCTGCGCTTTTTCAAGTTAGCAGAACAAAATAGAGGAAGAAGACGAAAAAAGACACCATTCGGGAAATTAACATTCGTACACGTAACAGCCAATCATGCGAAAAGTTAATCAGCACTCAGTCTATCAGTACAAGAATAACGATATCTCAGACATAATTTTGAGGTACAACGAAAAAGATATTTAAATGAAATCAGACCCAAACGAAGACACCTATCCATATATACTTACTAATAAGCCCAAAATGAAATGGAAGTAAAACCAAGTCAGAATAGATGCCAGCCACATAATAAATTAAAATCCAAGGATGTATGTAAATGAA
>JAQBSW010014603.1:0-11348 GCA_029291075.1 Eudiplozoon nipponicum
TGTTTACTTCAAACTTGAAAACTTGATTTAAAGAATTGTTACCACCACCCGCGCAATCAATTATTTTTTAATTTAAATTATACTTGGTTTCACTTTAGAAGTGATAGTGCAAATTACTGTGATTTGATATACGATTTGGATATTGCTATTGATTTTGGAAATAGCATTTTTGTAAATATCGTGCATTCATACTAATTTTTCTGTTTTTGTGGTAGCTTTTCAATTTTTATTTCGTAGCGCGTATCAGAAATTTGTACTTATCCTATACAACTCCGCATAATAATGAGGAAGTATAATACTAAGTTGCGAAAGATCTTGAATTCATATTGCTGAATTTCTTATTTTTAACTTCTCTGTGTCACGACCAGTTAATTTAGTATTCTATGTTTAATTTTAAAGCAAATCTAAAGAAAGAAAGATAAGTCTTGACTGATACTTTGTTTTCATGTTTACACTATGTAATTATTAAAGTGCTATTTTGTATATTAATTAAAAATTATAACTTAGTTTATACGAATCGACATTTTTGACCAGATATTTTGGAGACAATGATATTTCCGCTGGAAACAAACAAAAAAATTAAAACATACACAAATACTATTGTTATATTTAATATAAATGTATTAATCTTATAGTATTTTAAATTTTCAATAATTAAATACAGATATACGTCAGTAATCAAATTTTCTACTGAAAGTAAAATTTAGTCATGCAATTCGAAGAACGCCGTTATTTTTTAGTCATTAATTGACTGAAATATGTTTAGTCGATGATCTTATATACAAGGGAAAATTCTGGCGTGCATAAATCAAATGGGCATTTTACCTATAATTGCACTTACTGCTTTAAGGATAATGAATTGGTGTTTTGTCAGAAAATATTTTTTCATATTTCTCATATGCAGTCAATCGTAGTGTTTACACAGCAATTTGAAGCTTTCTGAAAAATCGATGAAATAAATATGGAATCGAAATTCATTTTATGACAATTTTCTGTGCATAAAATTAGATATATTGGACTAAAGTTTATACTTATTCCTAGTTATTATTTACATCAAAATTTAATGTGTAAACGAAGTTTAGTTCAACTCAATTCATAGATTAACAAATGAGATTAAACTTGGAGTTTTGCAATTTTAACTTGAGATATAATTCTCAGACAAGTACAAACTCGGCTATTAACTTGTTTTTATCATTTACGTTACAAATTTTACTTTACTAAATGTTGTTTCTGTAGTTGGAAATATGATTGTTTTAGAATAATAAAGCTTGGCAATCTAGCATGTTTTGTTTCATTGTGGTTGAATGTTTAGTATTTCGATGCTTCATGAGATTACTTAATACTTTGCCTTATTATAAAATTTATTATGTATTACTGTACCTGAATGAGAAGAACATATTAATTGACTATCTCTTTGTGTAGTGTGCCAGATAAGAGTTGGAAACGTCTAACATTATACTGAGAAACATTTTTCTACAGATAATTATTGCAATATGATCGGCCTTTGCTGTTATGACTGAATAATACCATTTTTAAAGATCATCTGCGCATAGTAGATGTTTAAATTTTAATCGTAGAATTTACGTGCTGTGTCATTTGATTTTACACCAAATTTGGAAATATGCTAAGATTATTCAACTTGTATTAAATAATGCATAAACATATGTCACAAGTAGTCTCAGAGCAAAATACCTTAATTTTTATCAGAATTCCGTATTTTTAAAATGGTTAAATTTAAAGTCCTATAGAATCCCCTGCCCTTACTGAATCAAGCATATTTAGCGAGTTTGTCGCAGATAAATATTTTTACTCCATATAAATCTCATTTCTTGCCTGATTTGTGTTATTTCCTTTATTTAGTTAATACAAAACGATAGCAAATTAAGTGCATTTAATTTTAAAATTATTATTTCATGTGCTATCTTGATATGCTGAATCAAGTCGTTAGATTCGCAATTATTTCGCTTAACTTGTTTTAGTAAATGCAAATTATTTCTTTAAAACTGATTTGCAGCTGTGAAAAATCATCAATTAAATTTTCAAACAGATACACAACATCGTAAAATTGTCATAATTTAGAGTTTCCAACGTACTTTGTCATATTACGGAAGTTATCATAAACGAACTTACGTAGAAAAAACGTAAGCTTTATGCGATTAATCTTAAATTTAGAAGGCGTCACACAACTTTAGCAATCTCAGGTACACTGCATTTAACTAAAATAACAGTAGTCAATATCACACTGAAAACTTTTACATAATCGTTTAACTTATTCAAATAAACAAGGAATGGTTTAGGGAATAGGGATAACACTACATTTGCGAATTTGAAATGAACTCCATTTTAGTTTTTCAAATAGTTGCTGAAAGTAGAAGCTGATCGACAGTTAAACGAATTGGCACGCGTTTTTCTTTCTTAATTAAGGCCAGTCCATTTAATTTTATATCTCACTGGATAAACCATGTATGGCATTAGATAGCCGCAGCTCTAACAACTGGATGTCTGCAATTAGATTTGACAAAGATGTATACTGCACAGATTCTATGCAGATATATGTATAACAATTATGCAATTTCTCTCAAACTCAAAAAAGCAAATTTGAAACTCTTTTAACCGATGACTCGGACTAAACAAATATTTTATAACAACCCGCTTAATGAGTTAAGTTATATGATTATGCAAATATTTGCAGAATATAATGGATATGACTACAAATTATATGGACAGCAGACATTCTAATAAAGTGCTATTTGTATAAAACTATTAGATGAAAGTGTTTTAATTTATATTTTACTACATTTAATAAATATTTGCGTTAAAAATTTGTTGGAGATAATACCCCATAAGTTTCCAAATATAACATTTATATATATATATATATATATATATATATGTGTGTATATATATATATGTATTCAAATCAAACATACTATAGGCAATCACTTGTACATACATATATATATATGTATATAAAAAATACATACATAAATACATACAGATATTTATATGTTTAAAGATGGATCCATACATGCAAACAAGATTACCTACATGCATGCGCGGCAGCCGCACATACATTCAATCACACATACATGCAAAAATGCGTAAACAAATACACGTATACATATATTCATTCATACAATCACGAATACACATACATTAATACATATAAAATCAAATATGTACATATATGTGTATGTATACATACCTACATGCATGGAAACGTAAAACGGTAATTCTATGCATACATTCATACATAATACATACCGATAAGTAAATACAAATACATACTACTAATAGATATATATATATGATATATATATAAATATATATATATATATATATATATATATATATATATCTGAGTACACACATACTTGCTTATGTACGTAATCAAATATATAGGTACACACAGACATATAAACTTATTTATAGATATTTATGTATAAATAAACACATACATACATAAATTTACTGATATGATATATATATATATATACTTGCATAAATATATAAATACATAAATAAATAATTAACTAAATAAACAGACAAAAATAAATATATACATAGATGCGAACATGAACATGCATACATTCATAAATACATTTATCCATAAATACATACAAACATATCTATACTTATGCATATATAAATACAAAACTGCATGCATACACAGCTACATGCCTACATATTAATTGACATAAATAAGAACATACATACAGGCGTGCATAAATACATACAAACATACATGCAAGCATGGATACAGATGTAGATACGAACATATACATATATACCGGCATGCATATTAGTTTACACACATAAATATTTGTATAAATACTTGCATACGTACACTTACAATAATACCTCCGTACCCGCACAAATACAAACAAGAGAACATATATACATAAAAAACATATTTATACATGTATGCATACATACGCACATAAATACAATCATACAAACATACAAGCGTAAATAAATACATGTATACATATTCACATATGTGGAAAGATAAATCCATTCTTACATACATACATACATACATACATAAATACATACGTATATACATACATAAATGCATACCTACTGACATACATACATACATACATACATACATACAAACAAACATACATATATACATGCATGCATACATACATACATTCATACATGCATACTTACATCCATACATATAAACATAAATACATAAATTCTTGCATAAATACATGCATACATACATACATACATACATACATACATACATACATACATACATACATATATACATACATACATACTTACACACAAACATAAATAAATACATGCATACATACATACATACAAACAAACAAACATACAACATACATACATACATACATACATCCATACATACATACATACATACATGCACACATACATACATACCAACATATATACATACATACATACATATATACATACATACATGCATACAGACATACATACATACATACACAAACACATACATACATACATACATATATACACACATACGTAGATTCATACATGCATACATACATACATACATACATACATACATACATACATACTACATACATACATACATACATACATACATACATACATACATACATACATACATACATACATACATACATACATACATACATACATACATACACACAAACATACATGCATATGAAAAATTTCGTAATATGCGACTCTTATAAATTCGCTTATTAATCGATCCATTGTCAGTTTCTTAAAACTTTATAATGAAGTTAAATTCGGTTTGCATATCTTCAATAATATTTTAAGCAATGTTGAAAATTTTGGGCGGGGCTCTTAGCTTCTCTTCCATCAGGAAGGTAATAAAATTTATGGACTTACCTCGCAACCGAGGTTTCGTGGAACGATATTAATTGCCTTAACATATCCCGTCAGAATAGTGGATTGTTAAAGCAAGTATTGATTATTTGATTATGTCAAACATAGAATATTTGACTATCAAATAAGCGAAAACTTTATTCATAGATCAGATTGGAAATATTAAAGTTGTTCAGATGAATTACAACATGTCTTGTGTAGAACTGCAGAGAAACAAGTATTTATTTCCTGGTTTCATTTTTACTTTTTCACATACAAATACCTATTTTTGTACATCTTTTAAACTGAGATTTTTTTATCACACTTACTCGGTTACTTTTTTCTGTGCTCAATGAAACTGGGCTGATTATTATTTTTGTATTGAACCATTTTTAAAGGATATTTTGCTCGCTGGAGACCTGAACGCTGATTGTGCTTATCTGACAAGCACTGTTGAGAGCGAATTGAAGTTTCACAGAGATCCATCTTACAAATTTCTGATTAATCGCGGAGCAGATACAACGGTTGACGGAAAGGATTGCTCTTTAGATAGGTGATTATTATTAAAGTCTCATTTATGTATGTAGGTAAATATATATTCTATAATATACACTTACCAACTAAATGTAATTAAGAAAACATTTATGTTTCGTTAATTAAATAGATATTGGTGGCTCGAGCGGGGATGATAATAACTTAAGTCAATGTCGCGAAATTGATATAAATGTATAAAACATTATTCAATTGCATTCGTCTGTATAAACCGAGAATTATTTAGTGAAGAAAAGGCAATTAATACAGTATACTGGTTTCTTTCTTATTACCCAGGTTCGGGTTCTGTCCGCAGCAAATTCAGAACATTACGTGATGAGTTCCGAATAAGGACAAAACAGGTCTACTGGATGAATCGTCTTCTCTAGATTTTATAATGATTGGTTAATAATGAAAAATGTATATTCAAAATTAGTCTTGTGTTTATATCAAGATTGCAAACTTGATTCAAGAAATACATGTTTCGTTCTTTATTAAAAAATCACATTTTCTCCATTTCAATCCTTATTATAACAATATGAAGTTTCATATAACTTCGAACGGATAAACGTTGTTATTTTAACATTTACCTCTTAAAGTGATCATCGTATGGGGTTGAAATTTCGCTATAATTGGCAATAAATTGGTAATGCAAAACGGTTTAAGCGAATTCATCTCTTGTTTAATTGGAATGCAGGCCGTGACTGTCAGCATTGTCAACTCCGATTTCTCATGGCACAGAGGATATTGTTCATTACGTTTTATTACCAATTCCCTCCTGTTGTTTACACTTTATATTACTTTTAAATAAGCACGAAAATTCCGGTTACCATATAAGTTCTACATAAATCACATTTGCATTCTGATTACGTGTTGCTTTAACTGCATTCGTAAATTACTTGATCAGCATATTTAACATGAGCGATCTTAATGTAGATGCTAAATTGTAGGCAGAGCAGTTCAATAAATCTAATACAGCTGTCTATACTGTTTGCTTCAGATGATATGTTTAATTTAATTTAGTACAGTACCTGATTCTTAGTTTTTATTAAAAAAAACTTTATATTTGTCTATTTAATGCTATGTCCATAACTATTGCTAATTAATTAACTAAAAGTTCCATTTATTAATCAGTTATATAACAAAATTAGACTCACGGTGATTAACCTAATTGACGAATTTCGATATTCTATCGTTGTCCTCAAAGTAAGACGACAAATTCACTAACGAGAATGAAAACTTTATTCATGAGAAATTTTATAAAAACACAGACGCGGATATCACCGTAGTAATCGCACATAAATTGAACTCAAAAGCATTGCGGCTGTAAAACTTACATTTATAAATAATCATACGTACTTTGCAGCTTGACGTTTGCCTATGCATATTTGCAAATAATAGTTTGAGGTAGACATTAACGTCTGTTTCTCTTTGATCGCTGGCAAAACTAAGCTTGGTTTCTTAAATGACCCATGCAGTTTATTTGTATTAGATTTGCGTGTTATTGCCTTTTTAACTTTATTTTGTGCTATGTGGTAAACAGCATCCCACTTAAATAGGATTTACAGGCAAACTACTATCTTTTATGGTTCCAAATATGTCTGTTTCTTTTGATTTCTCTTTCAATATTTACTCAATTAACTGCCTATGATAGTCAATAAACATTAAATCATTTATTGCTTTTGTATATTCGTTACCTATTCGAATCTAGACTAACCAATCGTTCAATTCTTGAAAAGCAGTCGCGAGCTGTTTAGTGGAAATACTGTGCAGACAATAGCAGACCTAAGTTAGCCAAATAAAAATAATTATGGATAATCAAACTGCAGCCGGATTTAAGCAAGCAGAAAAATCAAATTTGAGCATTGAACTTGAGCTGATTGTAATGAATGCAATTGATTGATTGTTCCCTTACTTCACACTCTCCTCGTTTTTATTTTCCATTTTGTTTGACCTTTCAACGAATATATGTATATATATATATATATATATATATATATATATATAGATGTTCATTTGTAGATATTAGAGACTAATATGGGAAAGAAACTATTCTTGTATCTGCTAAACGTTCTGTTTCAATTTGCACAAGGAAACCGTACTGTGATCAGTAGTTGTTTAAATGGAATTGTATCATATGTAAATAATTATTCATCATTTGTTGTTTACGCTAAATATGCCATCAAACAGACTAAAAATTCCTCGACAATGTACAAATATAAGCAGACATATGAGAATCAAGCTAAAATATCCGCAATTGTAGAGATCCTTAAATTCGTCAAACGTAGAATTTTATGAGTTTTAGTCTAATTTGCTATCTGTTGTAGTTTAATTGTTCATTTTACCAATAATTCAAAGACATAAGATGTTTGTATGTATTAGGTTTTGCGAACCTAGTAACAAATTAGTTCAGTTGTGACCAGAAGGATAAACCAAAGGCAGCATGAACGGAAAGTATAATCTCATGCACATTCGTTTCGTGCTTACTGGCGACTCATCAGTAGGACCCGGTATTACGCCCTTTAACCTCTATATATTTGGTAGAAGAATGTGGAATAATAGGATGATACAATCTCCTAGACGAATGTGTAAACCTGTAATAGTGAAGCTAACATAATCTAAAGTCAACGACTATGCGACTTCAATGCTAACTCACACTATATAATATATATACCGAGTCTGTAAAGGATACTAACACTATGGTTATTGTGTTAGTAACTAATACCTTTTTTGAAATCGATGAGTACCTTTTGGTTTATCCTTCTGGTCACAACTGAACTAATTTGTTACTAGGTTCGCAAAACCTAATACATACTTGCATATATATTAGTTCTTCGCAACAAACAGTATTTAACTGTAACATAAGATGTTTATTCGTTTAATATTTTGATGTGTAAGCGTTTGTCCACTAAGGTATAACATTTTCTTTCCGCACTTGAATTGAAGGCTGAATTGAACAGTATTAGATTTTATCGCTAATTTTAATCTTTAAACAATATGAATTTAGCCGAAATTAGGAATGGTTTGTTTGATAATATGAAGATAGCTATTAATGTTTTTTAATGAACAACGAAGGCCGGTACAAAAGCTCTTGTATCATGTGTAATAAATAAAGAACTTGGTACTTCTGCCAGTCTTGATGTTATTGACTAAAAGTAGAAAAGACCTAAGAAACTAAATTAAAATTCACATCGTTTAAACGTTTATTTCAAATTATCCTTGTTTCTAGTTACCGACATTAATAAGAAATTTGATAATTTAATTTTTTTAAAGGGGCAGCATACATTTATGGTTAAACAAACAAAGGAGAATTTTTTTAATTCTAAAACAGGTAGTGACCTAATTATCTAAAAATTCCTTGTATGCAACTGTGCAATATTAATCATTAAAATGTGAAAAGATAATTATAAAAGCATTCATGCATTAACAATAGAAATAATATACGATGTTTGAATTTGCAGAATTAAATAGCAGTACCAATATTTTAATGCAAAATTATACATTTTGCCTTCATTTAAAGTTTTTAAAGCGTTTTGGCAATAGCTAGTGACACGACTTCAAATTAGGCTATATTTTCGTGTGCGTACTTTTGAACGATGTAAAACTTTACATCATTTAACTGATTGATATTTGACCCATACGTTTTATATAAAAACTATCGATGAAACAAAAATTGCTCTGTGTTCGACACAAATACACGGCTTATGTGCTTAATTATCACCAAGAAATATTGTAAATGTAGGCAATATAATTTCGGCACCGCTAAAATGCAAGCTGTATATCCTTTGACGACTAACCATTTTATTTTTAAACATAACTTCGAAAAACACGTACACATAACATTTCCTTGTACTCATGCGGGTTAACATGTCTTTTATTAATGAGAGCAATCTTATATGGTTCTGTTTTCTTTTGGCTCTCAAAAAGTCCTCTGTCACAAATTCTAACCTTTTTAAAGCATTTTTGAAATATTTAGTCATTTCTCAGGAGAACGGTATAGTGGTAATATCGTTCGCATGTATTCTCCGTATTCGTGATATATTCGGTCTAAGTAAGGTGTTGGTATTCACTACGTGATATATTAATCGTTATAAAAAATAATTGTAAATTTGAAGATTTGAATTTGCATATATATATATATATATATATACTCTGCTCATATATATATATATATATGTGCTAAAATTGATATTGTTGTTTGTGTGAATTAGTGATGTTTTTCTTGTTTTGGCCAAACTAGTACCTATACTTGCTTCGTGGTACATTGTTTTTCCAACTATTCTTCCGATTTCTTTTGTTTTTCCATAAGGTTTTCGATCTCGCTCTACTGACGCCGTTCAGTACAACAGTGGTGTGATATGTTGGCTGAATTTACGTTTTGAACCTATTTATTCGCGGCAATTCGAGGTTAATATTGCATTAATGGATGTTTTAACCGTTCACCACGGGTTCTTCCAGTTTGGCCTGTAGAGTTTTATAAATAAGTGTTGACTTTTCGGATGACGGTCGCTATTGATAAATTATCTCATTTCCCAATAATGCACAAATTAAACGCAATATTTTTTTCATTCTGTACATAAAGTATGCGCAATACAAATTTTCGCATTCATTACAAAGTGCACTCAGGCAAAAAAACGTTTACCTAGCTATAAAAGACAGTAAATTAAGCAGCATACACCTGCGTTGAAAATGCAAAAATCATTCAACAGATTACACACTTTGACTGGCTTAAAGTAAATAGAAGCGTCGCATATACGTAGCTAGAACGTCGAAAACTATATTCATGGCGTCTGCCGATACAATTATAGAAAATAAATTTACAAATTACCTTCATATACGCAGAGAACACGGCAGAAAGAAAATTGAACGCGAAGTATAGATTGACTTTCGGTTTCGCAAAAACCAGAAAATGAACGACAATATCACATTACCAAAAGTAGAGTAGCATAACAATTTTTCCAAGATAAGCCTAAGATTCTGCACAAAATAACAAACAGTTCTACAAATTATACAATCAAATTTTAGCATAATGCTTTATTATTATTGTTATTATTATTAATGTTTATTTTAATAGCTGATCTGTATATACGTTTAACGTTTGCAATAGATATTTTGATATTATCACAAGGAAAGTTAATGTTCTGGAAAAATAGTAAACGAAATGGCAAATTTAAAAACAAACATTATGGACTATTTTCACCAAACCCGTAAATTATTCATTCATCGATTTTTAATTGTGAATCCAAATAAATAGTTACGTTTAAAACAATAATAAATACTTAAAGATGGGTCAATTATAGTTACACGAGTTCCAGATTAACAGCCCGTCTTTACACTTTGATTTTCTCAAATAATAAAGTTGGGAATCAAACACCTTTTTCTTAATAAAAATTACAATCAGAATTATGGCAATAAAACTTTTCAGAAATACCATTTCTACATCCGTATATAGAATTTCATTTTAAAAATTCCTAAATAAAAAATAAAATATTCGTATTCATGCAAAGCAATTAATTAAATAAAGACCAATAAATTCGATATTTTTTGAAAGGAGAATAAAATTTGCTACTGAAATCACTTTTAGTAGATTTTAATTCAGTTCGTAGGGTTCAATATATGTTTTATTCATTATTGACTCAGTAAAAATTCATTTTTATGGGACCAGGTGGACATGCTAAAAACAGCATTAGCTAAAGATGTTATTATAATAACGATTGGACGTCATTCCTGTGTGTGTGTTAGTTCTATACTTGGGATCAATATAATATATGATTTAGTAATGATGGTAAGCCATGGGGTACGATTACTTATCAACAACAGGACGTGGGTGCTTTTGAAACAAACATATTTCCAGGTAGGCGAAGCCTAATATATAAATTAAAAGTTATTATTTATCAACTACTAAGGTAAGTGAATTTTATAGTTTCTTCATTGTATTTTCCAGGGGATGTTCATAA
>JAQBSW010014604.1:0-11348 GCA_029291075.1 Eudiplozoon nipponicum
GGGTAAACCACATATTAAGCTCTATGGCTGACCAAACGACAACCGGATATACGAAAGAAAATAACATGAGCAGGCATTGAGCCTAAACCGGGGTGATGCATGCATTTAATTGGTTGCTTTGTTATTTCAACTCTCTCCACATTCAAATATTTCTGTTTTGTTTTTATTCAATATATTAACATTTCATATGTAGATAATGTGAAGAAAATAAAGAAAAAAGAAGCAATTACTATTATCTCTAATAAATTTACTATTATATATATATATATATATATATATATATATATATATATATATATATATATATATATATCGTATACATTATCTAAAATTGGAAATAAATTCAGTTGAGATTACTTTATTTTAGTCATTTTGTAGTAATATTTAGAACTTCTACGATCAGAATAAACTTAAAACATTTTGCTTAGAGACAAAGAGCTCGGCGCGAAATCGAAAAAGCCGCAAATTGCATTTATTGACGTTTATCTATTCTAATATTTAAATTTTTATTTCTTTATTATGCGAGTTTGTTTGAGTTTCAAAACAAGGGGCAAACCAGCTATCCAAACTTCTCAATGTAAACCAAAATGTCTTCCAGTCAAGTTCAATGTATGCGAGGCTGCTAGAGGTGAGAGCCGCATATCTAAATTTTATTTCCATGTATATTCACTGCGGTTTGATCCTCGATAGTCAGTTTGCCGTCGTACTCTGATGATGATCAAGGAAGGTCGAAACGCGTCAGTGCGTTGCGGCTGGCGGTAGTTTTGTTATGTTGTTCGACGACTGGTTAAATACAATGGGATTGGTGTTTACTTCAAGCTCGCAAACTTGATTTAAAGAATTGTTACCACCACCCGCGCAAACAATTATTGTTAAATTGCATTGCCTATATATGTATATGTGGCGAAAGCTACAAACAATTTATGTTCGTGACTGCATAGAAATTGTGCAGCCGACATTTCCAGTCAAGTTCAATGTATGCAAGACTGCTAGAGGTGAGAGCCGCATATCTAAATTTGATTTCCATGTATATTCAATGCGGTTTGATCCTCGATAGTCAGTTTGCCGTCGTACTCTGATGATGATCAAGGAAGGTCGAAACGCGTCAGTGCGTTGCGGCTGGCGGTAGTTTTGTTATGTTGTTCGACGACTGGTTAAATACAATGGGATTGGTGTTTACTTCAAGCTCGCAAACTTGATTTAAAGAATTGTTACCACCACCCGTGCAAACAATTATTGTTAAATTGTATTGCCTATATATGTATATGTGGCGAAAGCTACAAACAGTTTATGTTCGTGACTGCATAGAAATTGTGCAGCCGACATTTCCAGTCAAGTTCAATGTATGCGAGACTGCTAGAGGTGAGAGCCGCATATCTAAATTTGATTTCCATATATATTCAATGCGGTTTGATCCTCGATAGTCAGTTTGCCGTCGTACTCTGATGATGATCAAGGAAGGTCGAAACGCGTCAGTGCGTTGCGGCTGGCGGTAGTTTTGTTATGTTTTTCGATGACTGGTTAAATAAAATGGGATTGGTGTTTACTTCAAGTGTACAGAAATAGTTGTAAATCTCGATATTCTGGTGAACTTTAAGATACATTGTTATCCAATTTGTTGGTTCCATGTACCAATTCGGAAATAATAATTTTGGTATCATATGACTTCTTCGGCAACCATAGTGTTGGTATCAGTTACTGGTACAATAGCCATAATTTTGGTACCCTTTACAGGTTTGGTATATTTATTATATATAGTTAGTTGGTTTTGAAGGCACAGTTGATAACACTTTATTTGAAGTTAGCTTCACTACTGCAGGTATACACATTCATATAAAAGATTTTTCCGTCCAGTTTTCCTACATTCCACACCCAAATATATTGGGTGTAAAGGGCGTAATACCGGCTTCTACTGATGAGATGCTAGTAGGCACGAAACGAATGTACACGAGATTATACGTTTTATTAATGCTGTGATTTTTCTCCTCCTGGTCATATTTGACCTAATTTATTATTAGGTGCGCAACAACTAATACAGAATTGCACATATATTAGTTTTCTGCCATAAACAATTGCAAACATTTATAAAATAAATATAGTGTTTGGAAAAAATAATTCTGCATAGATTATATTTATTCACACTTCGTGTGCCCTAACTGTAATGACTTGTTTGTCTGATTTTAACCAATAATGTTCGTCTTGGTTTATTTATTTCTAAATTATATACTAGTATTTTCACTTCTTTCCATATTTGTCGTCATTTATTTGATTAATATTCAAAAGCATTACTTTACCATTCGTAATTTAATTTCCTAAATTTACTGGTATGTTTTTTTCTATTTTAGTGTTATATTTTATTTAACGCTAAATATGGTCTTTTTTAGTAATGTTTAACTGTATTATTATTTGTTTTATTTATGAGAATTCTTCTTATATTAATCCTCAACGAGTATAAACCAAACATTGCATTATCTAATAAAAGCATTTCTTACAAGTACACAGATTTCCACTTCATTTTGCAATCATCATGTACTTGCCCATTTTCCGAGGCCACAGCACAAAACTGGGAGAATTTGCTACAAATTCGAGCAGGATTTTATTTCGCCACTTCAGCCGTCCGCTAAATACAATTTTAATTACTTACCAAAGTTTCTTCGGATCGTCGATACTTTAGTTCGAGCCTATTTGGCAACGTTTTTAACCTAAATTTCTGACTTGCCACCCGTAAACTGTCATTGTAGTACAGACGCCATACAACATGGGGAATTGATATAAAATTAGGGTAGACTGCTAAGGGATTTAGTATATATTTCACCTATAGAATCTAGCAATTACCTATAACAACAAATGCAATTCTTCAAGTTTGCCGGTTTGTTCTTTTTGATCTCTGAATTGATTTATTTATTATGATATTCACTGTAGCGCGTTGACAACTGATTTAAATATTGAACTGAAAAATAAATTGTGACGTTCGTTTGATTGCAAATAGGACATGATGAATGTCATTAGTATCAGATGGAAATTTTGGTGATCAAATTGTTTCAATTGTCAGATATTTTTCAATCTAAAAATTTAAGGCCTTTACTAGTTCCATGAGGTAGGCGCCACATTTGATAGGTTAAATTGCTTTAAAATGCGATTTAATTAGATCTTTTCTAAAATATTTAGCACAAACTGGTTTTGGCTAAAAACTTTAGCGTATGCAAATTTCATCGTCGGTGAAACAGATTATGGAGTTCAGCACTTATTTATTATAAAGCGGGTAGCAATAGCCACCGTTGAGGCCGAGAACGTTTAAATTGTCCTATGTTAGCCTGAAGTGAAGAAAACTAAAATGATTCGTAGAATTGCATAAATTAAGACGAAATCCGGCAGGGAGCCGAGGAAGTGAATATTAAATAATAAAAATTAATTTTTTTGCCATTACTAAACAGATGCCCTTCTGACGGTTTGGAAAACTTGAAAAAATGAACACTATGACTGCGGTGTAAGGGTTAATTAATTCTCGGCTGAACGACACACTTATAGTAAATTCTGCGGGAATTCGCATATAGTACCCAACCAATAAAGGTGAAGTCAACAAATCGTTTAGCGAGGTTATATATTTAATAAATAAAATTCTTGACCGCTTATGATAAATTGCACAATTCAAGCACATTAATAAAGTCGATTTTGCAAAACACAATCGACTATATTCTTTAATGTAAGTATATTTTTTACTTGACTACATAATCTTCCCTACTGACAAAAAGTAAAACGTTGACGAAACTAATATTATAGCAATTAATAATAATAATAATAATAATAATAATTAAAATAATAATAATAATAATAATAATAATAAAGTGGTGTGCTTTATCCCAAACCTCACAGGGATCGTTGGTCTCTTCAATAAAGACTTTCAATAATACATGTCATCATCTAACAGATGGATCGTCTTTCTATAATTTTTTTTGAAATTACATCTCATGTTAATAGCTGGTTCCCTCATTCAACTTCATTTAAGTCAATTGTATGGCAGTCTGAAATAAATAATGCTTTATCCTGGTATACTTTATTTTCATAATGTCTTCATTTCATTTGTTAACATCATCTGATAACAGCGCTAATTTAATTGAGAATAAAATTTGTGGTTCTACCCATTTCAAAATTTCTTAATTAAATTTAATTTCATACATAGGAAAATATAATTATTTTTGCGTTACATTTATTATATTTAGCTTCATATTGTTGAAAACCATTTTGACTATTTGTTTGAATTCATTACCTACTAATGATCTCCTAACTGAAACTTAAATTTACGTCAGTTATTATTTAACATTCGTGCACTGTTCTACATTTCCCGACAAAAGATTTACAGAGTATTGGGCAAATTTAAGGCTCCAACTGATGAGTCTTCTGGAAGCAGGAAACGCATTAGTGAATGAGATTATACGTTTGGTGCATGCAGTCTTTTACCTATCCTTCTTGTCCTATTTAAACTATTTTTTTACTATGAACTCCATACGTACTACAAAATCGCATTTATATTTGATGTACGCAAGAAATAATATATTTGAGTTCATTATGATTGTTTGAAAATTTGCTCTTTTTGCGTTGAAGTTTACCATTGGTTTATCATGTATCATTTTGTTATTGGTACACATTACTCAAATTAGTTTATTTTCCTAATGTATACATCTTTCTATTTTACAGTTTGTGTTGTTTGTACATTACGATTTGTGGAATTTTTGTATTTTCACGGTAGTAACTGCGACTTAAAAATTGCCTGCAATGGAATATATTGCTTACGTATGAAATGAGTGAATAGCAGATGTATTTGCTAGTTTATATAAATATGCAAACATTATATATTTAATTTAAGCCGATAAAAAATTAAATAGCATTATTATCCTTTATAATATTTTTTTAAATATTTTTACACATTTGTAATTATACTTTTATTGCTATTCAAGTAGTGCATAATTTTAAAATAGTAGCTATATCCTCCTTATTCGATACGCTTTTATAATTATTCCCTATATATTTTTTCACCTATGGAACTTTCTGATATTTTAATACTTCGCTTTCTTTAATTCATAATTTAAATATTATCTTTTTTGTCAACTTTGGTTGATTCGTTTAATAATGTCTTTCTTTAATCTGGCTTGATTTTTTTTCTGATCCGTAATATGCGTTAATTTCGTCAAAACTATATTTCTATTTCACTAGTATAATATAATATTCGTTTTTAGTTAAATCGTTCCAAAAGTAGTTTTTTCAATTGCTTTCTAACTGACATGATGACCAAGGAAGGTTGAAACGTGTCAGTATGTAAAACTGAGAGCAGTTTTGCTATGCTCTGCACCTGGTTAGATTAAAAAGGATTGGTGTTTATTGCAGGCTCCTGATTTTGATCGGCAGAATTGTTAATCTAATGTTAGTTCTGCTCGCTGCTTGAACATTTTTTCTTATACGATCCACTAAGGTATTTTAGGTTGTGAGTTTAGCTCACATATTTATTTATAACTAATTTGGTAAGCTAAAGTTAACACTTATGAAATAAAGTGTACTGACACCAACTTTTAGAGACCTACTCTTTGTAGCTTTGTAACTTTACCGTACACAAAATGCAGAATCTTAAGACACCCATGTATGTCTACACGTGATGCTGTGTCTTTCTTATTATTTTACACATGTCTATAAATATTATGGCTAATAAGGAAGAACTTTATTTGAATAAAAAAATGCAAGTATGTGTTTTTATGAATTAATTTAGTTTTAGATAATACAATAGAATAAATTCTTATTTGAAATGCAAGTGAATCAACATTAAAAATTCGTATGCTAAAGCTAAATCGTAATTTAATAAAAATAAAGCATGCAATTATACACATTAAACGGGTTGATTTTTCAATTTTCAAAACAAATTATTCACCTTTCAGTTGAAAAAATATTAATATATTTCGTTTTCCGAAATTTCAATATTTCGATTATTCCAACTTAATATTGCATTAAAGACAGAACTATCATAAATGTAGCAAGCAACATTTGCTAAAATTAAGATGCAAAATTTCCCATTCACATTATTGCATTTATTGTTTTCCACTTTTTGCAAACTCCAGTATTTTATTTTTTTATTGCTGAAAAAAATGAACGACGCAGGTTTAACCACGTTTTTGTCCATAATTTACTGGTTTGCATCAGAGTGACGGAATTTATAAATATTATTATATAGTCAGAACTTGATTATATTTGGGTTTCCAGTATAACCTAATTATTGCATAAATTAGGAAATCCAATTAGTTTAGTAGGCAATTTCCTCCAAATATTGCACTCAATTACTACTTGCCAAAATTACCGCAAAATAGATTCATAACATTGCGCGTATGCTTCAAAATCTTGCAACTCATCCATTACGCCACAAATTTGTGCACTGCATGCATTTTTTCAGTTAACTAGCAACGTTTTTATATAGTTTGATACTGAGAGTTCATTTTTTTTCTGTGTATTTTCATTATATTAAATTACTTCTTGAGAAAAATCAAAATAGGATGTGTGTTGATATTTGACCACCTGGTCGGTGGTCTTCATCGGAACTTATGTCACAGATCACTGACACTCCGTCAGCTGTTGTTCGTACTTTGGTGTTTTTTGACTATAAGTTGCACGGTTTCCCTGAAGATCTTAAACAGGGTTGACGAAAATACCAACATAATTCTGAATTTACCTGTTTCCAAAACGTAATTAAAGTGGGAATGATAGCAACTCATAACTTTTGATTATACTTCCCTTATGTTTTATCATAATTAGCAACGATGTTGATCTAGATATCCCCCTTGTTTCATTATAGACAAGATAAAATTTCAACCGAGAAAATTAAATTTAATTGAAATCTTGCGCCATAGAATAATTTATTGCTTTTAGTAATCATAAGCGCAAATTGGCATCAGATAATCAGGGCAATTCATCAATTAGTACGGTCCTGTAATTATTGGATATTTATCGAGTACTTTCCAAATACATTCCAGGCGGAATTTGAATCAGACCCATTCGAATCTCAGTTGCAGCCACTGGGATAAACCTTTCTACAATCCACGTACTATTTGTTTCTAATTGAAAAATGCAACGCGCCTCATGAACCATGAAACATGACAGAAAACGTACAGAGGGAAACCTTTTGTACCTGCATAGGAAAAACTTGATAGCCTGGTCAAAATTTAATTCCTCGTCAGATGAGTAAACAGATCTAAAACATTGATTCGTTTTACTTTTAGAATTACCTCTTTTAGCAAAGAGCCGAACACACAAACGTATCAAACGTCCTCACACAGTTAATGGGAAGAATCGTATCAATGCAGCAAATAACTTTAAATTGTAAATCAATTCATCTTTCCCAGTTTTAATCATCTAGAAATGCAGGGCATATACTTCAAATATTGCAAACATCATGTTAATAGTTGGTGAATTTAAATTACAATCTATACATAATATACTTATTTTTGAATATTTCGTTCCCTTACCCTAAAACTATACAGTTTAAAACTCAAATGGAACAATTATTTAAATTATATATATATATATATATATATATATATATATATATATATATATATAATATATATATATATATATAATATTCATTGGCATTGAATTAGACACAAAATATTCTTTTAGCGAAGAAATTTTTTTTAAAAGAATTGGATAAAAAACAGTTTAGTTCGAGAATATTCAATCACACGTTCTGAGTTTTCATTTGCATGAATTGATGACAATCAATCTGATTTTTACTTTTACCTCTCCTGGTGGTGGTTTGTTGCAGGTTGATTTGTAAGTTTGTTTGCTAATGTGCCCGTGTGCGTGCTTTTTGTGCTTCTAGAGGCCATTCTTGTCTTATAACACAGTGTTGTTTAGAATCTATTTCGTCTTGTATTGGTGTTGTATTTTATCTCTCAACACGGTATTCCGCATACCACGCGTTGTGACGAAGCGGAAAAAAGGAAATTTATAAACACGTCAACACGAGGGACCACTTACGAGGAGAAATCATTCGAACAAGTAACGCTAGCAACGCGAACATCTGGTGAAAACTGAAACTACTAATACAATTATAAGCAGATTTCAAACTTCACTCTGTAAAACTTTAAGAATGACACATACACGAGCACAGACAATTGCAAATCAACCCGCAATAAACAAAAAAACATTAAATCAAACAAAAATTAATATAATCAAGGTTGCGATCTTGATTTAAGCACTTGACCCATTAATTACTTATATACGTCAGTATAAACTAAGAATTGTATGGTGTAGAAAAGGCATTTCATCCGGTAGACCGGTTTTGACCTTATTGGGAACTCATCACGCACTGGTCAGAATTTGCCACATTCATGGCTCGTACCTGGGCACGTCGGCTTCAGAATCTGGTTCTTTAACCACTGAGACACCCTGCTGTACATCAAGATCGAAACCTTGATTTTAGTAATTGTTATAACCGCCCGAGCAACCAATGGTCGTTTGATTAGATAATTACAGGATAGTGCATTCCTGTTTTATTTAAATTTCTTTATGGTTATGATGAAATAAAATTGCGTCTGGTTCGGAATCTGGTACCCTAACCACTGAACCTCCATGTCTCACACTACACACAATTTTCAGTTATATACTAAGTAATGTAACTGTCCGCGGCAAATTCTGGCCAAACGTGATGAGCTCCCAATAAGGACGAAACCGGTCTTTTGGATGAATGCCTTTTCTACACAATACAATTCTTAGTTTATACTAACAAAATGGGTTAGGTGTTTATATCAAGTTTGCTTCCTTGATTTTAGTAAATGTTATCAACTCCCACGCAACCAAGGTTCGTTTTAATTATATAAATGTACATTTCAATATCACTTCCATGCGTAGTGTGGTGTCTGTTCAGTAATGACAGATTGGGGATGGTTAGTTGGACCTTTGGGTCTAAATGGATGCCATATGGGCTCCACCTAAAGGAAAAATAGACTAACCAAGTTACATTAGTTAGTATATAACTGAAAATTGTGTGTAGTGTAGTGTGCGGCAGGATGGCTCAGTGGTTAGAGCACCAGATTCCGAAGCAGACGTGCCCAGGTTCGTATCCTGTCCGCGGCAAATTCTGGCCAGTACTTGATGAGTTCCCAATAAGGACGAAACCGGTCTACTGGATGAATTGCCTTTTCTACACTATACAATTCTTAGTTTATACTGACATATGTAAGTAATTAATGGGTCAGGTGTTTATATCAAGACCGCAACCTTGATTATAATAATTGTTATCACCACCCGCGCAACCAATGTTCGTTTAATTATATAAATGTTCATTTCAATACCACTTCCCCATGTAGTGTGGTGTCTGTTCAGTAATGACAGATTGGGCATGGTTAGTTGGAACTTTGGGTCTAAATGGATGCCATATGAGCTCCACCTAAAGGAAAAATTGACTAACCGAGTTACATTAGTTAGTATATAACTGAAAATTGTGTGTAGTGTAGTGTGCGGCAGGATAGCTCAGTGGTTAGAGCACCAGATTCCGAAGCAGACGTGCCCAGGTTCGTATCCTGTCCGCGGCAAATTCTGGCCAGTACTTGATGAGTTCCCAATAAAGACGAAACCGATCTACTGGATGATTTGTCTTTTCTTTACTATAAAACTCTTAGTTTATACTGAAATATTTAATTAGTTAATGGGCGAGGTGTTTATATCAAGATCGTAACCTTGATTATAATAATTGTTATCACCACCCGCGCAACCAATGTTCGTTTAAAATGTAATAAAAATTGGAAATCAGACTAGTTGTCACACACTTAAATTAATTAAAACCCATGATGCATACAAATAAAGTTTGTACATTGTTGATGAGAATTATCAAAATATTCCAGCCCTTATCTACTTTGCAATTAAATGTGTCTTCTCTTCCTAATACTTATATATATATATATATATATATATATATATATATATATATATATATATATTGAACAATAGAGCCTAAATTTTATAATTGATCAGTGCGCACTTTTTAAAAAATTCAATCTCGAGGTCAAAAAAATAATATACTTCCCATCTTTATTATCCAACTTACTCGAGAAGACTATGGTGATTTGACATTGGCAATGCATAGAAAATCAAATTTCACTGGGCAATTCATTTACTACAACAGCTGTGTCCCAAAATCGCATAAAATAAACATAACTATCATGGAGATCTGTTCTTTACAAAAGATAAAGGAAGAACCAGGCTACCTGAGAAATATTTTTCTCATAAATAACTTGAAAGAGCGGTTCATTGTTGTCAACATCGGAACACGTCAGATACGTACTATAGAGGATCCCGTCAAGCATGCTTTCTTGAAATTACCATATCTAGTCGATTCACCGGCCTCAATATATTCACGGCACTCAAATAGTATCACTAAGAAGTTATTTCCCAGTGTAAATGTTAACATCAAATTTAGCCCATAGAAAATCATGAGGTTGGATGCCAAAGGTCAATTGCTAATTCCCTCCGAGTTATTCATATTCTAAAAATTCGCATGTATGTGCGGAAGCAAATTTATTAGACGTAGGGAGAATCAATTTATCTAAAGAATTCAACAACATTTGCCGCAGAAATTAATTTTATAATGCTTGTCACCCTCATGAATGTCAGCTATTTCCGATCATATATTGTCAACGGGGCACCCAGCACTTTTGGCCAATTTCTCAATTATACACAAAGCAAAATCAGTAAAAGTATTAAGCATATATGAAGCTCTTTATATAAAACAACAAGAACCTGGCCTAAACATTCAAAAGTTTCATCAACATGATATTATAATCGACTGACGACAAATAACAAAACCCAAAAACGACTTAAAAGCATCCAGGCAAGGCCAAACACCCATTTGACCAGACTCAACAAATATTCGTTCGAATTGGCAACAAACTGAACAAGAAAAAACATCTTCACATACAGTATCACAACCACCGTAAATGGCGACAGAAGGTTCAATTGATATGAGCATTAAACACTGCAATCCGCCAACACCCTGCACTGTTACTTAGAGGACTAAACAAAATTGAGGAACAAGGCGAAACGAAAGACAGCACTCGAAAAAGATCGTACTCAAAACAGTCAAAATTGCGAAAATTAATCTAGCAATACAAGAATGACCAGATTTCAAATATCACTTTGCAATGCAACGAGAATTTCCTCTACCTGCTAACAGAAACACACGCAGACACATACGTTTATACTCTAAATAATGAAACCAAACAAGAAGAAGAAGTAAAGCCGAGTCAGACTAATTACCAAGCACATAATCAAATGAAAACCCAGGATGTATAAAAATAAAAGATTGTAAAGTG
>JAQBSW010014605.1:0-11347 GCA_029291075.1 Eudiplozoon nipponicum
CTTTTTGATACTGGAAATGTCCTGAAAAATATCAAATTGCAAAGAATTTAATGGTTAAATTAATTTAATTTACTTCTTTCCATTATTCTTGTTAAACTAAAGTGTCTTCGGATTTGTATTGCAATCACTGTTTGCAATTTATACCTGTAACCGTAAAAATTGTACAAAAAATGACCTATCATCGCTCACACAGGCATGTACACACGTTCACGCACACAAAGAAAGAGAAGAGAGTAAAGGTAAATAGTGAATTATGATAGGAGTAGCTTATTACAGAAGTTTCATTATCAAAGACCCACGCTGTTTAATGTGTCCGAATTTCATGTAGCATTTTATCATAAAGAAGAAGATGGCGTAACTGGACATATCACGCGCTCTTCAATGCGATGGCATTTCTTATTTAGTTCATCGCAATGAAAAACGCTACTTCAAATGTTTACTTTGACACTATATCCGTTACATTTCAGGTATTGGCGTTCTGTGTATCAATATGTATGTACACAACAGTGCTCTTTTACAGACTACAAACCGCATTGTGCTCATGAAGCAGGATTGTACTATGCTAAGCTAAAGATGCTTCTAATGATCGCGCCAAATGTGTTGGTTAGAATATTACAACCCGTAGCTGTTTAATAGTGCCGTAGCCCTCAAATTCTGTGATGCTTGCAACACACCGTATTACGTTGAGCAAAACACCGGTTGTTCAAACATGTGGAATCTTGTCTTCCATAGAAATCATTACAATTGCCGGAATTTTTTGAAAATCATGTAATATCTTTATTTTGGATCATCAAAAAATTGTTTTCTATTTACTGTATTAACTTGAACAAATAATATTGATTGGTTTGTTTAAATCGATCATAGTTTACTTTCTATTCAATTGTAGTCTTACTTTTACGAAAAATTAATTTTTTTAAAATTATAAATTGCAATCTTAAGTCATTTTTTTAAAACTCTGTTAATTTTTCATTGATATAATTTCTATGGTCTGCTTCAAACTGGTCATCATAAACTGACGCAATTAAGTGGCGTTCAAGCACAACTATTATTTTTGTCAAATTACTGTTGCCTAGTCATTGTAAGAAGTCATTTATTCGGTATCTTGTCGAAATAAGAATTATCGGTAAACTGTAAATATTATTTGGGATTAAAAGATATTTCATGGAAATTATATCTTGTTTCATTCAACCGTGCTCTGTCGATCTCTATGAGTTTACCTTAACGCATTCTCTTAATTGGACGAATAAATGACATATTGAATATTGAGCGTGCGGTCGTACATACTCGCAAACAATTCTAAAACCGTTTCTCGGGTTTGAATTTTTATTGTGTTTTATAAAATGGAAAATTTACTATTTGAATAATTAAAGAAACATTGGTCGCGCGAACAGTGATACCAGTTACTTTAAGATTTGAATAATTTGCAGTTCCGAAAACTGAGTTTTTCCAATACACTCGACCAGTTTTTAACTATCTGTATAATTTTGGGTGTACAGTTAAATAGATGGAACCTAACGATACTTATCTTTTCATTGTGATTATATCAAGTGCCTCTTGAAATAAACACCAATCCTTTGATTTGTTATAATTTACTTTCGCAAGTTTACGAAAAATCTTTGCTTGATACAATGATTTTTCTTTGACATTATCCTTTCATTACCAAAGCGAAGTCAGTGTTTTATTTTTTACTAATTGCTAAACTGAAACGAGTCTACTTTTTTTAAAATAGAATATGTAATGGCGTAGATTTACTTGAATTACGGGTTCGGCTCAAAATTTAAAATAATAAATATATTAAGAACAGATATTTGGCACTAAACATATTAACTTTAAACAATAAACATACTACTATAAGTAGCATTTTTAAAACAATAATTATTAGTTGAATTTTCAGTTGTAGCCAAAGTATGTCTGGAACTGATCTCCTTAATAATGTAGTTCTGCAAGTTACTTTAATTTCTTCTAACCTCTTTTTATTAACTGTTTAATGAATTAGCATGTGTGATATACATCTTTGGTGGATTCTAAATAATGGTAAACGTTAGAATATGTAGATAACTTGTCATTAACCTTCCTATCACATTCACCTACCACTTTTAACTAGAACACAAAATGTCTACAAGTTGTACGGTCTCCTTAATATCTTTATATCATTTAGCTTATTTCAACGAAACATACCGCAAATCAATGCATGAACCACTGTTTTTACATATAATCTACTATTGGGACAGTGCCAAGTTTTCGTAGATTAAATGATTCCCCCACTGAGATGACAGGATCTTCAGTTGCAAATGAGGCCAGAATTGTTCTGGCCAACTGAACTATTTTTTTCCTAAGTTCGCAACACCTAATACATACTTGCAATTATATTAGTTCTCCGCAACATACAGTATTTAACTGTAATATATTGAATTAAATGATGACATGCTTATCGCGAAATGTGATAACTGATATCGATCAAGGCCAGAGTGTATGGATATACTGGAGTAACACGTGTTCAGAAATTGTTGTAATTCTCAATTTCGGTGAACTATAGCATACATTGATATCCATCATGTTGGTGCCATGTACCGACTCGGCAAGCATAGTGTCAGTACCATGCACCTTTTCGGTACAATATTGTTCCTATCGGTTACTAACACAATAGCCATAGTATTAGTATCCTTTACACGCTCGGTATATATATTATATAGTGTGAGTTAGCGTTGGAGTCGCATTTTCGTAGACTATATGAAGTTAGCTTCACTATTGCAGATTTACACATTCGTCTAGGAGATTGTACCGTCCTATTATCCCGCATTCTTTGACCAAATATATAGTGGTTTCAGAGCGCAATACCGGCTCCTACTGATGAGTCGCCAGTAAGCACGAAACGAATGTGCATGAGATTATACTTTCCGTTCATGCTGTCTTTGGTTTATCCTTCTGGTCACAACTGAACTAATTTGTTACTATGTTCGCAACACCTAATACATACTTGCATTTATATTAGTTCTGCGCAACAAACAGTATTGAACTGCTCTATTGAAGCTTTGTTTGCTCTTCTAACTGCATTTGATTTGACATTAGACCGAGCTGGGAGCCAACAACGTGGTGAAAACTATAGTGTGTTTTCTTTTCTTCCATCTTTGTATTATTGCATAATATTTACGAAATCTAGTTTTTGTATACCAGTGTTATGGATCTTCTGGTGCATAACGGAGTTTCTTTAATTGTGATGAAGATGTATAAAACGACTTATGAACGGTATATATACATATCTAAGCTCTTCGTAACACTTAGGAAAAAATCTAGACCAACCATACAGTGAATTCTAGCAGAGCATTTTTAATTAAGACAGTTTTAGCCAAATTCCTGCACTGGATCCTTTCCCGCTAGTTTGACGTAGATTTTCACCTATTCGTCTGTTTCCTCTTTACCCCGGGTACGATGCAATGTGATCAGTTTATAAATATCGCAAATAATCATGCTCCTCCCCGGAAAACGCTGTTCTCATTTTTATTATGTTCCAACCACACGCCAATTGCCTTGGTTATCTGGTGAGCAGGATGTTTAAGTCGCCATCGCAATTCAATCGACGTTCCATAAGTAGGCTTATTCTTCGATGAATATTAGAAAAATTGGTGACCTTACCAGTTCAGTACATTAGAAATGTTTTTAAAATGTTAAATTATCTGTTCCTCTGGTGACGAATACCAACATGAAAATAGCTAATCTGAATTTTACAAAACTAGCTATATATTCATTTTTATGTATTATTGAATGTAGTGAATATGTCTTGAAAGCTGTATTGTTGACTTATCAAAGTTGAATCGCCAACGGTTTAGTTTAATAAGAAATGTTGGAAGACAAGGAGTTGATCTTTAGCAGGTGTGATGTTTAATAGTTCGCGCATACAAAACAGCACGGATTGCGCAGATCGTTAAGCAGTTTTTTAAATAATGCTTGCAAACATGAGATACTAGTCAATACCAAGTTTTTATCCTTCACAACATAGCAAAATATCCATTGTCGTAAGTACTGGCGCGTTTTGATCTTCTATGGTCATCATCAACTCGTAACGGTAAACTGACTAACGACGATAAATCCGCAAATGCATATATAAAATATGCTTATTTAATTAAGGCTCCCACCACAAATAGTCTTGCATATATTGCACCTGACTTGAAATATCGACTGTGTAATGTCAATGCTTTCAATCACCAATTGATTTTATAAATAAAGCAAAATAACCTTTTGCTAGGCAGGTCTCAGTATCGAATTAATAAAAAGACAGTCAGTCAATATTTGTCATGTGCGGCTTCTTGCAGGAAAATTGAATCACAACCAAAGACAACACAACTAACCAAGACATTATCAAAGGAAAATTTGAAAATCAGCGAAGGCTAGCTACATCAGATTTTGCATAGTGTCATAACTAGCAATTTTATTGACAAGTGTCGTCTATTCGGTCGAAGATCGCTTAAATTTGCAACCAGAATCAATAATTTAAGTAAATAATATTATTTTAAATAAAGCGTGTTTAATATTACCAGTAATTGCAGCGGATGTAATATAACAGGATCTTCAAATGTTCACCACTATCCGTATTTTAACATAATATGTAACAGTTAGATACTGTTTGTGACGAAGACCTAATATATGCCATTGTGTGTTAGGTGTTGCACACCTATTGACAAATTAGTTAAAATATTTCTTGAAGGAGTTTCCGTGTTTCGCACCTGGATTAATTGAAATTACCTGATCTGCGTTTTGACTAACGCAGCTTTCATTGTTCCAGTAATTTTCTTTTAGCAAGATATTTCGGCCCATCTTACCGTAGGCCTTCATCTATTAATTGAAATTACCTGATCTGCGTTTTGACTAACGCAGCTTTCATTGTTCCAGTAATTTTCTTTTAGCACGATATTTAGAACAGTTAAGTAATGCTGAAGTATACAATAAAATAACAAAAGACCCTACTGATAAGTTACAAGGGCAAGTAAAATTATTAATCAATAAAATGATTGCTAATGAAGAATTGGATTCGACGCATGGTAACACTCTCATTCAAAGAGATACGGTTGCACCCAGAGTTTATGGTTTAGTTAAAGTGCATAAGCCGGGTAATCCTTTAAGAATTATAGTGAATGTACAACACTCCCCAACATATAAAATTTCAGTTTTTGTGCCATAGAATAAGAAAATATTCCTATTTCTTAGAACATACCTTGCTTAACTCATATCATTTGGTTGAAATTATTGATAAATATGTACTAGATGAAAAGGATAGATTAGTAAGCTTAGATGTAGTATCTATGTACACAAATATACCGGTACCTGAGGCTCTGGATTGTTTTAGAAGTTTCCTAGTTGATCACCCACTAATATTAGAAGGAAGCAAAATGACGTTAGGACACGTCATGGAGATGATGTGTATTTGTATGTCCTCCACTTATTTTAAATTTAGGAATGAATTTTATAAACAAATTTGAGGGGTTCCATTGGGACAACCTTTGTCGGTCCCAATAGATAATATCTTTATGCATTATTTGGAAAATAATCTGTTGGATAATACTCAACTGAAACCAAAATTGTACCTACGTTTCTTGGATGACATATTAATGATCTGGAACCATGGTGATAATGAAATGGTAAATTTCTCAAATTTAGCTAATCGAATGAGCGAACTCCAATTTAACTTAGAAAGGGTATCATCAAGTGAATTACCATTTTTAGATGTCAAATTATTTAGAAATGGTCAGAAATTGGGAAGAGATATTTATAGGAAGGATACTTATTGAAGAATCCTTAATTTCGAGTCCAATCACCCGTATCTTATGTAAGTCGGTATCTTAAAGTAATTAACATTAAGAAGTCTCAAGTTAACAGATATAAAGCATAGGAAGTTAGAATTAGGAGGACTACGCAATATATTCAAGGCTAATGGTTACCCTCCTTATTTAATAGATGCAACAATGATGGACGTCGTGAAGAAATTTAATCCTAGTTTCAAGTACATAAAAGCGGATAAGGAGAAGGAAGAGCGGAAGGTCATGGTATTACCGGACTCTATATTAAGTAGGAAAGTGAAATCATTAGCTTTAAAATGCAATATAAGGACCGTTTTAAAACAGCCCCTTATGCTTGGCACTATACTCCCTAACAAAAAAGGAAAGATTGAACCCTTAGAAACATCAGGAGTGTATGAGATCCCATGCAATGATTGTAGTCTCAAGTATGTTGGTGAGACCATGTGCCCAATCAAAGTAAGAATAGGTGAACATAAAACTGCGTGTAAGTATGGACATATTGCTAAATCTGATCTTGCTCGTCATGTAGTGGAGACTGGGCATACTATCAACTAGGAGGAATGCAAACACAGCAATATGTAGTCGTAATATGGTGACGAGATTGATTAGGGAATCTTTCGAAATTAAATCTAGAGATAATATTATGAATGAAACAGCTGTTGAAAAATCTTTCGGTCCGATTTGGAATACCGCATTAGCAAATGGCAGGAAAAGGCAATTGCATGAATTGAAAACTGAAGCTAGCTCCTAGTTAAAGATTAAAAACATCGGATTAAGATTGACTAATTAGTGGGCTTGTTGTTCAAGTAATGAATAATCAATTATTTTGAATATAGTCTTTCTAAATTTCATCTCTAACTATTCGTTTTATTTTAAAACAATTAGTGATTTCAACCCTAATTTTCTGTTTTGCACACCCACCCAATCTATTGAAATTATTCTAATAATAGAATATTTATAGGTAATAATTTGTCTGACGCGTGCAAAGGGTAAATTAATGTATATTAACTGCAGTTTCATTTAGATGTACGTACATGTGTATCACTAATATTTTAACGAGGTGTTTTAGTTATGCATACACATACACATGCACATGCGTGGCGTGCGCCTATTTAATAGTGTGCCAATAACTGTAATTTACTTGTCTATCTGGAGTGCAACGCTAGTGGTTTGAGTTGCAATTTAACATGTTCATTGGTCTTTCGGACTTCTATTTTTATCACTCAGTGTATATTTTTTTGACGAGTGTTTCTGAATTATTGGTCTCCCCCACCTGAAGGTGAGGGCCATCTCAGTTACGTCATTTTACATTCAGTGTGTAAAACGAATATTTAACGCATGCAATTGATAAATTTTTATTCAGCCACTCTGGTCTAAATTAGTTAGCTGAAACAACAGTTATGAAAATGCACACACACACACATGTGACATGCGAATATCTAATGAAAGGTCAGTCTGAAGTATAAATATTATGGCTAGAGGAAATACCGCGCTTGCTCCATTAGTTTCGTTTGTTAAACTTGTGAGGCAGATTGCAACTGATGAAGGCTAACGGTAATTTAGGCCGAAATATATTGTCAAAATAAAACTACTGGAACAATGAAATCTGCGTTAGTCAAAACACAGATCAGGTAATTTCAATTAATCCAGGTTCGCAAATAAAAACGTCATTCTGATAGTAAACTTTTGGCTACAACAATTCGTTTAAAAAAGCATTGTAGATGGCCACCAATATCACCGGCGAATTTCCATAATACTTATGTATTATAAATTCAAAACGCCTTTAAGTGAGTCTATGCTCCTACCGGTCTTTCTATAACTGTAGCTCGTAGCCATAGAAATTTAGTCTGACGACCGTTGGGCATTAGTTTGGCATCCCGGAAATAGTAGCATACCATTTTCCGTGCGTAATAGGATACAACAATCATCATGTTTTATGTGAAGTCTCGAAGTCGGTTCACCTACGCAGTAACATATAATGCCTGACGGGTGTTAGTGGAATTAGATAAAACGTGCCGAACGTCAAGGGAAGGTTTCTGCTGCTAAATGCAAATTTCACACCTGGTAACTGTACAGGAAGTGCTCTTCTGCATTTACCTGATCTGCGTTTTGACTAACGCAGCTTTTATTGTTCCAGAAGTTCTCTTTCTTTAAAATCAGCACAGACGATATCGGGGACTTTTTACTGCGACCTAAGTTGTTCTTCTGCATTTGTTGGCAGACTATATAAGGGAAGGAAAACTGAATGAATCCCATCGCCATTAGAAATGAGTGACTTTGTGTTTTTTTACAGCCCACATTTGAATATGAATAATATAAACTACAATGAATCAATATTTCAACGGTCGTCGCGCAGGATAAAAATGGTCACATTTGCTCCGTCGTGCAGCATGGATATGTGAAATCAGGCTACTACAGACAACTTCATTTTCGATCCTGCTAATTTTCCTTTTTTTTAATTTTGCAAAGCGTTATTTTAGATGCTACAATTATGATCTTTACTGATCAAATCACTGGGCCTAGCGTCCAATTGCCGATTATCAAAACTAGTTCAAGTAAATTACCCTTTATTAAACCAAGGTCAGATTTTCACATCAGCGCAATTTGTGTGCAAACATTGAAACATTTTGGACAACAATAGGCGCTAGCATGCGCGTTGGATAAGCTAGAAATTGGTATATGATGCGCATTCGAAACTAGAGTTCAGGATCCTAAGAATATTGCAGAACTGGGTGAAAAATCATTAAGTGCGCGTTAATTAAATGGATCCATGTAAGCAGCCAAATGTGTGAACGATTAAAGATGTCCACTACATTAAATTCCAGAAACGTAAATCAAAGTTACCCTGCCATTGTATCTGGACAAGCTTCCATCGTTTGCAGCACAGACGAAATCAGGGATACTTCTTCCTGCAACCTAAGTTCTTCATTGAGTAGAGCAATAAGTTCGGATATTGTGGTGGTTATGGGTGACATACATGCTCAAGTTGGACACTTTAGCGACGCTGTATTTCATCGACTAGGCAGATACGCCTTAAATACAATGCGCAATGATGATTGTGAACGATTGCTGGATAGATTCGCGGAGCATGGATTATAAAAACTTTGGCCAGAGTAAGTCGTTGTGCCACATATCGTCCTCCTGGCCCTGGACAACTGTGGACTCAAAGAGATTATGTAGCAATCAGTCATGAACGGTGTGGTTACATTCAAGACTGTCATTCGTATTAAAATACGTGTGAGGGATTCGAACGATGCTAATATCCATTGATATTTTGCTTTCAATTTTTCCGGAAAGCTAAATATGTTTAAACCTCGAACAGATGTAAGCAAACTTGAACAGCCGTCTTTTCAACAGAACATGAAGATATTCTAAAATCAAAGTTAATTGGTCTTTATGTTAAGAATCCTAAATTACTGTGGTTGTAGGTGGTTCAAACAATTTAAAGATCGGTCTTTTTGGCACCTGCATCAGCATCGATCAATGAAAGTATATATATCAACAGGGTAGATTTTTTATCTCGTACAACCGTCAGAAATACGAATTGACATCTTATCTCTTGATCTCGATGATCTGTTTCCGAATTTATTTAAGGATGATGACCTTAACTACCATATTAAATGAGTAGACTGTGCAGGTTACTGGCGGTGAGTATACTATTGTTCCTGCTTTTAAACAGACAATTGTAATTTGTGCGATAACCGTCGTGATATAACCTCTACTCCAGTCGTATATAGGTAATTTACTTATATTATCTTTCACCGTTTTTTTGCTTTGTATGAATCAAATACTAGAACAGAACATGTCCGATTCAGGTCATGACCAACCTTTATAAATAATATTTTTACTCTAAGGCAAGATCTTGAATCGCAATATGTATATCGCCGCCCCATAATAGCAAAAATTTTAGATGTAAATGATGTATTTGACTCAGAGGATCGCAAAATTATATTCGATATTATGTCGAAAATTGGTATGCCCATTAGTAAATATTACACAAACACATTATGGTCTACATTTATTATCGGATAACTATTTATAAGGGTGGTATCCGTTAAGGATGTCCATTCTTAATTTTTGTTTGAGTTTTTATCAGATACCATTATGACAATTATCTTTCAAACGTTCAAGATACAGGCATAAACGATCTTTCCAGGAGGTAGATTAGTCTTTCTTTAATAAATTAGCAGTCGTTGTTCTGTATCTCGGCGTGAAATGCGCACCCTCAAAATGAAAGTTGCTTCTTCAGGCTCACTCCAATTCTGCGACTGCAAAGTGTAGATCTGTATGTATTTGATAAGTTTGAATATATTGGTAAATATATCAATTTTGAAGGCAATATGAGCACTGAGTAGCTTTCCTCAATCTTTGCTATTTATCGGGAAACGTGAGTACCTCACTCTATCTTAAAGTTTGTGTGTACAATGCATCTGCGCGAGAAGTTCTGTTATATATTAGTGATACTTGGTCCCTGATTTTTTAAGACTAGATGCTTGAGAAGCATAGCCTATCGATTACGAATAAACACCTACGACATTTTTAGATGTATTTTTACCGTGGAAATGGGTGCTCGTTAGAAATATCCATCATGTGCACTGGCTCGGTCACTTTTTACGAATGCGTTCAGTTCGATTGCTCAATAGAACATTATTCTCTCAGCCAACACAAGTTTAACGTAATAAACAAGGTGGACAGATTTTGACATGGCAGAATCTGTTAGTCTATTATAATCAAATTGAGTATTATAAGGCCCGTTTGTCTACCAGTTTGGAGTACACTTGTGCATAATAATTCTTGATTTGTAAGTGCGATTTATGGCGTCGAGCCGAGCTTAGTTAAGATCTTATTGCATATTTATGGTAGAGCAATCTGCTTTTTCCTTCCTTGGTTATACAAAGTTGAATGGGGGGTTTGATTAAGTTTTGTGGAACAATGCAGTGCAAACTGCACGGAATCTGTATTGCCGATGTTCTCTTACTCTATAGATGACTTTGTCTTAACCGTGTATGTAGAGGTTTATTTCTGAACTTGATCACCCTCTTCTTCATTCGGTTTCTAAAATTTTTTAAATTGATTTTTCTGGATTTTTTCTCGATTTATCGTGCTTATATAGTAGTTTTGTAATCTCTTGCTAATGATGTTGATTTTGCTTATGCTAATGATTATGATGGTGGTCGTGGTGATGATGTTGGTGATGATAAATCATAGATTGTTCAGATCTTCAATCCATCATAAATTACAAAAGTCGTGGTTAGCGATGAGTTGAACACACAATATTGTTACACGAATGATATCGATATTTTTTTATAAGGCGGCATACGTTTAAGGATCAACGCCTGTGCCTCACGACAGATTTCTCCTATAGCCGGCTTCCCTCTTAGTCTGAATTCTCTACAACAAGCCTATTCCTGACTGCCGCAGATACAGTTAATCCAATACGACAAGAGTGACTGCCTCAGTCCCATGAAGACTGAAGATCAAATTATGGCTTTTAACAATATTATCTAGAAATGAAAAATTATGAAGCATATATAACCTTACTGCGTAACTCTTCA
>JAQBSW010014606.1:0-11343 GCA_029291075.1 Eudiplozoon nipponicum
CAATCAATTGCGTGCGTCCCATCCAGTTCAAGCTCAATGCTTGTACGTGCTTCTTCTGCTTGCATAAATCCGGCTGCAATTTGTTTATCCATAAGGCTTCGTATGTGGCTAGCTCCCTTTTGTTTTTGCATTTAGTAATTACTTTGAATGCTACGTCTGGAGAACATACGTGCGATGTTTCGATGATGTGTTGCGCAATAGCAGACGTGTATTCACCATTTGATTTAAAACAGGCGTTTAAGCTGCAATGTTCTCTCATTCGTAGTATTTAACCGTCTGGTCGATCGGCCTGGTGTAAGTTGATCAACAAATTGCCATGCATATTGGTAAATAATATTTGATATCGACACATTAACGGCTTCGTTTTCTCTTTGATTGCTGGTGGAAGGTGCGCGTGTTACCCTAAATAACGTTCTCGTAGTTTAGCTGCATTAAATGTGCGTGTTAATGCTGATTCAACTCTCTTTTGTGCCATTCGGGAAACTGCATCATCTTTAAATGGGATGTTTAGGTAGACTGTTTTCTTTTCTGGCCCGTAATACGTCTGTTTCTGTTTAATTCACCTTTTAATAATTGATTCAATTAATTGTCTTGTTTAGTCATTAAACATTAAATTGTTAACTGCTTTATTATATTCATTTTTTAAATCTGTACCCACCAACCTGTCAATTCTTGAAAAGCAACCACGAACTGTTGATAGTTTATATTGAAATTGCACAAAACTGCTGTAATGCAAATACTGTGCACACCATGTTGGTTTATGGTAAATTGTTCTATTTAATTTACCATTAGTTTCTTTCTTTAATAGTATATCTGGGAAAAGCAGACAGTCATCTTTCTCGTTCTCTGACGTGAAGCCGATATTCTTATGTTCTTTGTTGAAACTGAAGCAGTGTTCGTGATGGCGACCTGTTCTTAAGTACAAGAAATATATCATTCACGTACCGTATATATTGAGCACATTTACTTATGTCACTCTTTAATGATGTATTTTCTAGGTGCCCTAGAAAAATCTCAGTCAACACTGGAGATAAGGGGCTTCCCATTGCGACACCATCAGTCTGTTTGTAGATGTTTCCATTAAAACGAAATCGTACGTCTTTCGTGCATAATAAGATAAGCTTGCGTAGAGTTTGACCTGGAACCGGCGATGGTAATATATCGTGTTCTACCGCTTTGACTATAATGTCAATGGTTTCATCAATTGGAACATTTGTAAACAAAGACGTAACATCAAAAGATACCATAATCTTGTTTTTAACATTTATGTCTTGAATTTTGTTTACAAACTCAAACGAATCGGCAACCGAATAATTACCTAGTAGTTTACGTAATGGTTCAAGTAAACGAACTAGCCATTTAGCTAGTGCATGAAACGGAGAATTTACCATTGATTAAATTGGCCTCATAGGACAACCTTTTTTGTGTGTTTTTGGTAATCCGTACATTATTGGTGTAGATGATCCAACTGGCTTGAGCTTCTGTGCAGTGGCCTCACAAATAAAACCGGCATCTGTCAAAATATTAATTTCATTTATTACTTTGCGCTCCACCTTGTCTATTTCATCTGATTTATCGTCTAGACGTGTGAATTTAGTATTGTCCTTTAACACGTTTTCCATCTTTTGTATGTAGTCAGATTTGTCCATTATAACTACGCTCTTTCCTTTATCAGCGCGTAGTATTTTGATGTCTGCGTTTCTGCTGATACCTTTAAGCGCATTTAGATGCTGCTTTGTCAATGCATGCTGTTCTGCGCATTTAGACGATTTCAGATGTGAAGCCTGATCAACTAGTGTAGCCTTGAACCAATTTTTGTATTCAATACTGGTAGATTCCAAGTCAGCTGTTTGTTCAAATAGCAATTCAAATGCTGCCTCAAAATCAACATCGCAATTATTAGAAGGATGTATTCCATAATTTCGGCCCATCGATAGTGCCTCCATTGTTAGCTGATCGATTGGCACTTTTGATAAGTTAAGCACACGCTTATCAAGATCGGTCGGTATTAAATCACACAAAACTCCAGGTTTCTAGAGAAAATGAATATAATAAAGCAATTAACGATTTAATGTCTAATGGCTATCCCAGACAATTAATTGAATCAATTATTAAAAGGGAATTAAACAGAAACAGACGTATTACGGGCCAGAAAAGAAAACAGTCTACCTAAACATCCCATTTAAAGGGGATGCAGTTTCCCGAATGGCACAAAAGAAAGTTGAAGCAGCATTAGCACGCACATTTAATGCAGCCAAACTACGAGTGTTATTTAGGGTAACACACTTGCCTTTACCAGCAATCAAAGAGAAACAGCCGTTAATGTCGATATCAAATATTATTTACCAATATACATGCGCAAGTTGTCGATCAACTTACGTAGGCCGATCGACCAGACGGTTAATTACTCGAATGAGAGAACATTGCAACTTAAACGCCTGTTCTAAATCAAATGGTGAATACACGTCTGCTATTGCGCAACACATCATCGAAACATCGCACGTATGTTCTCCAGACGTAGCATTCAAAGTAATTACTAAATGCAGAAACAAAAGGGAGCTAGCCACATACGAAGCCTTATGGATAAACAAATTGCAGCCGGATTTATGCAAGCAGAAGAAGCACGTACAAGCATTGAGCTTGAACTGGATGTGACACACGCAATTTGATTGGTTTCTATTTTTCACAGTCTCTTTGTTCACATATTTCTATCTTGTTTTGCTTTCCAATTTATATATAAAGATATGTTCATTAGTAGATATATGAGGAGATTATGCGAAAGGATCGTTTCTTATATCTTATAAAAGTTCTTTTTGTTTTTGCACACAGGAAGGGTACAATTAATTTTATTAAAGCTCGCATTTCGAAAGAACATATATATATATCAACATCTTATACAGATATATGGATATGTATCTTTATATTTATATAAGCCCTATATGCATTTATGCATATATAATAGTTAATATATGAAGCAACCATTTGAGTTTTAATTACCGTCAAGCGTCTACTGTTAAAAAAATATATATTGTTTATCGCACAATATTTATACACATATATATTTATTTGAATAAACGCATATAAATATAAAATATATCTCCAAATTTATTTTTATGTACCAACCATATATATTTATGCATATAGAAAATAGATATATAAGTAAAATTATGAGTTTTTCTTAAAAGACGATTCACAATGAATGTAGTCTACCGAACAAGTACTATCGAAACAATTGATAGCACTCGTGGGTCGGTAAAATCTTGAATCCTGTACATTTCCAGGTGCACCGATTATTGGCCTTGATTGATGAGTTCTCACTTGTCCCTTCATTTTGAAGCCCTCCATCAGCTGCTTGTCTGAAAATGACGTTGGTCAAGAGTGGAACCTACGGGTGCTATCTATTGTCCCGCACAACAAGTAGGACGGCACTGCGCATTTAGACTCAACATTTAAGTACTATCTAGAATTCTGCTGCAGATGTGGCTCGAACTGGGTCGCATTTCTTTTAGAATCTATGACCATACTACCGCACACTACACGAAAGTTACAACTATATACTAAAATGTTTTTATAAGCATTTCCTTCAAATAGAGCCTCCGTGGAATCTGCCGGGGGAAGTGGTATTGAATTACAGTGTTATAAAATTAAACATTCTGTGATGGCGCGGATGCTGATTAAATTTATTTATATAATTGTTAGGCAATGCTTAGATTATACTAAGAACTGTATATATAATGGAATTAGTGTTTATATGAAGCTCGCAAACATAATGTAGTAATTTTCACTACCGCGCCATTAGTGATTGTTTGAGGTATTCATTTGTCACAGTAATATTCGCATAAAATCTTCTAACAAAAATTAATAATCTAGATTTGGCATACAACAAACGTTATTCATTAATTGAGATATATAAAGGGGTCTGCATCACAGAAAGCAATAGTTGATCTGTAGATTATAAAATAATTACATAGACTACGGATGCTGCTGTATAGGCTGATATTTTTACGAAGGTGTTTATCATTCATTGGATCGCCTATGATGTTGTATTTAGACTACCTGGTACCAGAGTAACGGCCATGGGTACTTGGACCTCCACCTATCAGTTTCTTTCCTGCCGGACGCCAATTTGTAAATAGTCCATATTTAGGTCATGCATGGCAAACAATAACCGACCAGCAGGTTGCAGTGTCAGAAAGTGCAAAGTAGGCGTAGGATACTGGTCAAGCTTAGCCAGTGTTCAGTTGCCGACAACCAAGCACCAGTTGACTTAGTCTGTCCTCTTTAATAACTTCAAAATGGTAGAATATAATAGCCGTTTAACTCTAGCGATCGATTGTGTACCAAGGAACTTGGTCCAAAAAGAAAGCTGGAATATAGTGCAGTACTAGATTCGAAACTCAACGTCACACTTGCAAAATATTTGCCTCACTATGCGTTGGTACTGCATATAAATTGAGGGAGAATTTGGCTCTTTCGCCTTGAGGCATTTATGTTAATCCATATATTTGTTTAATTATATTTATATATATTTATAAATTTATAAATAAGTAATAATATACATCTTATGTATGTTAAAACCAGTTATATATATGATACACATATGAAAAGTTAATATATAAGCAAGAGTGAGATTTACTAGGTGTCAACTGCATACCATTAGAAATGTATAAAATAAATCAGACAAAATATATATACTTATTCATTTCTACCAAGATTTTATGTGTTTTAAATTCATCTATATATATATATATATATATATATATATATATATATATATATATAAGCAACAATTTATGTTCACCTCAAAGACAAGGGAGAACGATTTAAAATGGATATAATCTACCATATGACATTTATATTTATATATTTAATAATATACATATCCACACTTTATATTAATTTATAAAATATAAATCTATTTATACAGGATAAAACGTATATTATGCATTTATATAAAAATAAATATATAAGCAATAGTGTGAGTTATACTCACCGTTATGTGTATATGATACAAAAGTTGTTTAGTAAATCAGATTATATATATATATATATATATATATATATATATATAACACTATATATATATATATATATATATATATATATGATAAATTTTCTTTTGGCAACAAATGCCATCTCGCCCGACAATTAAAAAAAACAAAATAAGGCAGAGTGGCTCAGTGGTTAGAGTAACAGTTTCCGTAGCAGACGTGCCCTGGTTCGTCATCATCATCATCATCATGTCCAACCATATATAAGTCAAAAGTAACTAATGTTTCACTACCATATAACCATAAGGAATGAAAAAAATATATAAATAACAACAGAAAAAATATTTCAAACAAATCATTAGTAAGATTTACGAGAGCGAGTTAGAGGTAAATAACAACAGAAATAATATTTCAAACAAATCATTAGTGAGATTTACGAAAGAGAGAGAGGCAGAGAGAGAAGGAATACCTAGTTACTTTGAGTAAATTTATTATGATAATTCACCCAATCGAGGGAACTAAACCTCTCCACATCACCATTATGTCCAAGTTAGCATTCGGGCAAGACAACATCAGCAATACAGCTTCCTTGCGGCTTTCACTGTATCACGTCATAAACAAACCAAAACCAGGTTCGAACCTTCCCTATGGTAAATTATGGACAGTACGTGATGACTTCCCAATAATGACGAAACCAGTCTATTGGATGAATTGCCTTTTCTATATAATACATTTCTTAGTTTAGACTGTTAAATGTATGTAAACAATACAACTTCGGTTTAATTAAAATTCAAGTGATGTTATGCATTGGTTGAGAGAAATATTTACTAGCAATTGTTTATTGATAATGATAACGATGGGGTTGTTAAAAGTTGAGCAATGAAAGTGCTTTTAGCAACTTTGTGACAGTTCTTTATAAATAAAGTTAAATTTCAATTGACTAGCATAAAATCGACTAGAATAGAGCTTGTGGTAAGTCAGGATACCAATGCCCTGTTCAAGATTTACTGTCTCCAGTTGCACGAATGAGTTCGTTAGAAGGTGAGGAAGAGCGAGAGTCAAATCTATTCATTGTGTTCAGATGAGTTTCCGTTGTGTAGCTGAGATAGAATGACAAGCTTTTGTAGAGCATTTAGGGAAAATACATTGGCAATTGTAAGCAATAAATAGTAAATATGAGGATGATCATTTGTGTTTTTTAGAGTCCCTAGCGAAGTACCTAATGTGGAGTCAAAGCGAAAAGAAACTTGATGTCGCGAAACTTGTGCGGGAGCTAAGGATAGAGATATCGTTAAAAAAGAGTATTACGTGTGCAGAAGGAAAAGGTAGAGCTTCCAGTAAGTGTTCTAATATAAGAATTTGTTAAAGAAGTGCAGGTTAACCGCCTTTTCAAAATTCGACGGAGATGACTCGTTAGTGTCCACTGAACTATAGAAGTAGGAAATTTGCAAGCAGCAGACGTTCACGATAGTTCTGAGCATAAGGGAAAACACGCTTCAGAAATCGAGAAGCGATCTACCTAATGGCTCAGGAGGAGGCTAAGATGAGAGGACAATAAAATTCACCGGCATGGGAAACGATGGGCATATCGTAGGCTTTGGCTAAAATGAGTTTCAGAATAGGGTTTTGTGTCTTGAAGCAGATCCAATTTGAAGATTACATAATCTGTGTTGTGACTAACACAGGCTGAATTCTAGATGTTTTGATCATCGAAGTTATTTCGACAGCCATTTGCGACTGCTTTCTTCAGTTCATTCATCATCACAAGAATTAAAAAAACAAACTAATGAAATAGGCAGCCGCCAATGTCTATCGAAATATCTTCAAGGACCAGAATAACTTGAATTTAGCCAGTGTTATTCAAAACAATTATAATGTAATTTTGATAAATCCAGTTTCGCTATTTTTTCATTCTTTTAATCATTTAAAGAATTTTAGCATAAATGTAATAATATGTAGGCAGAAGTGTAATGGTTTATAAAAATAGATAAATAGGTGCTTAATCGAGTCAATCACTTCAATATCAAAGGGAAAGCTTATAGTCGGGAAAGTGGGGATAGGTTCAGAGCCAAGTTACACCAAGCAAGTATTATTGAGATTGTGTTTAAGACCGTTTACGTTAAGGTTATAGTGCAGCGAAGATAGTAGCTGAGTGATTGGAGATTTTGAAGGGCTGTGAGGCGGGATTGCTAAATACTATTACCTTATTATTTAAACATCTTGAACAGGTTTTCCGCCATCTGAAACTGTGCAGGTGCTAGGTTGAACAGTATACGCGAAGTACTGAACTCAGGGGAACTCCGGATCGGATAAGAGCTGATCTCGAATGACCATTTCCGACTCCTACTGTAGTGTACTTGTTTCGGAGATGGGTACTGATAAGTTTAAGGACATTGCCACATACATTATTATTATTCAACAAAGCGGTTTCAATCATCGAGAACGATACGGAATCGAAAGCCTTTTGAAATGTCCAAAACGAGGAGAGTGCACTCATGTACTTTAGAGATGGAGGAATAACATTGGTTAAAGACTCTGGCTACATCGGCAGTAAAAGAGCGTCCATTCAGGAAGCCATGTTGATCGCCAAGAAGATAAAAACTGCCTCTTGATTTAATGAAAGGATAAATTCCTTTAAATGTGTGCTGTCAAAAATTTTATTGAGATCCGGAACGTTAGATATTGTGTGGGGATCCTTAAATGAGGAGATCGACGAAATGTCATTCTTTGGGATAAATGAGATCATCCGAGAGAAGAGAGATAATTTCGAGACATCTGTTGAGAACATAAGCAAACATAGTGAATTGGTTACAACCTAGGAGAGCAATCATGCCGACAGAAACACTGATCAAATTGGTGTTTAGAATTAATGTCTTTGCTTGCTTGAAAGGCTATGGCTAGCGAAACGTAGAGCCAAATTAGACTCTCGGTGTCTCTGTCACCGAATATCTCAATAGATGGAGTAAGTATGGAATAGGAATTTTAAAGATAGCTCAGATGGTCGCAGTTAGAGAAATTTAGTCTAGCATTTTTGAGCTTAAAGAGCAGTTTGTTTTTTATTATTGCGAGATTTTGTCGTGAGTTAGGAGCCATTCGAGTTTCGTCTTTTGACGTCGAGCACAGATAGATAGGTTTTGATTTAGAGTCACTAGCTAAAATGCACAGAATTTCAATCTCGATGTTGTTAGGGGAAGTCAGGCGTTTAGTTACAGGAGAAGATCGGATGTATTTAGTTAATTGACTCCCTCAGTCAACAGCTCTATCGCTTCAAATAAGTAATATCCGTTAATAAAGAATAGATTAATGTGTATGGTAAGAAACAGACACGTTTCGAAAAGAAAGCACATGTCTAGCTCGTTTTAAGATATAAATGCCCGCATTTCATTGGCTTTTGGTGTTGGTGATCGAAAGTTAATAAGAATTACCGAGAGAGATCCAGGATAAAGATGATTAGGCGGGGAGGATAAGTGGGAGGATACAGAGTAATTAACCAAAGGACTTCAGAAATTTAGTGTGTGGTCAAGGCCATCAATAGCGAATTGAAATGGGCCAGGTATAACTATGATGATCATGGCAATGTGACAGTGAAGCATCCGCTCTTAATTTATAATTTATTTATCATATATATATATATGAATTTGTAATAAATAGTTTAGTTGGAAGAAAGTAAATAACACAAGTTTGTTATCACAATGCTTTTGTTTAATTTAACGTAATTCAACTGAAAAATACTTTTGAAGTAACGAATTGCCTTTAATTTAAAACAAAATATACAACGAGGTTCAGGCATGTAGACATTTACCTGTACGCTTCTGGGTTGTGATTATTTGGATTTTTACATAAACATATTATAAATTACCATGATGACTAGAATTTTGGTATTTTGTTCACAATAAACTTTTACGAATGGATTCAGGAGAAATTGCGACATTTTGGTGTGTGAATACATCCAAAATCACACCACTGAATTCAAATACACTGACGTAAAATTTGACGTGGAAATCTTAATTCAAGCAAAAATGACTAATTGTTCAACCGCATAGTGAGAAAGAGACGCGGGGAGGGGAGAGAGCAGTTCACATCTAGAATCATTTTATTGTAATTAATTATATTTAAAGTAAACCTATTTTAGATATCGTGATTTTAAAGTATGCGTGACTTTATTGGCATTGTTATATTAAAATCAATATACTGTAGTTTAAGTGACTATGTGTCCCCAACTTATTATACCATAAAAACTAACAATTAACATTTCTCTGAAACCGAATCATGAAAGTTAAATCGCTGCATACGAGATTAATCTCTGCAGCAACAAATCATAAGTTCTCGGGAAGATGTAAACTAAACTCCTAACTAAAATCTAGGTTGCGATATTGATATAAACACCTGACGCATTATGTACATATAGTTTCAGTATAAACTAGGAATTGTATAGTGTAGAATAGGCAATTCATACAGGAGACCGGTTTCGTCCTTATTGGGAACTCATCACGTACTTGCCAGAATTTGCCGCGGAAAGTACTCGAACCTCGGCACGTCTGCTTCGGAATCTGGTGCTCTAAACCCTGAGCTACCCTGCTGCAAATTCTGGCCAGTACCTGACGAGTTCCCAATAGGGACGAAACCAGCCTACTTGATGAAATGCCTTTCCTACACTATACAAATCGTAATTTATACTGATAAATGTATGTACTTAATGGATCAGGTGTTTATATCAAGATACTAACCTTGATTATAGTCATTTTTATCACCGCCCGCGCAACCAATGTTCGTTTAAGTTAAAGTCCTTGGTTTCCTAAACATTAATCAAACCATATTTTCCCATGTAAATTGTGTGATTTATGAGGCAATTTGCTAGCAATGCAGATAACCGTTTTTTCTTTAATTGAAAAATATTGGTAGTGACGCTTTGCGTATAATCAAAAATAATTTTTATGGCCATGGTTGAAAATAAGAACGAGTATTTCATTAAGATAAACGAATAAAATAGTCCTTATTAATAACAACAAAACATTTCCTTAGCAGCAGAGACCAAACAGCCCAATCGTGACTATGAAAATAGTATTTAAGTATAATTTCCTAAAATGGGACCGTTAAAAATTGGAAGCTTTCGGTAATAGCAATTGCAAGTTAGGATGCAGAAAATATAAGCACAATATGTCCACAAATCCAAAATAAAGTTTAGTAAACGACTAGAATGTTGTTCAAAATAAATTAAATAGTACATTAAATCACGCCACATAAAGTTTTAGTCAGATGCTTGTATATGCTCACAAGACTGTGACATGTAATCGAATTTTCATATAAGAGTACTGTTTTATACCCTATAGCGCGGACATTGTTGTGAATGATTTCCGACAAATGTAGCACGTCAATAATTATATGAAAACTCAAAATCAAAACTTTGGAAGAAGGTAATATCATACAAATCCACAGAGACTGAAGTTCGGTTAACTGTATAAATATATTTCGCATTTTCTAAACTTAAATGCCAGGACTTTGAAGAGTACTTTACATCGAAATCGATAGTGAAGTTTGTTGCAGTGGCCATCTTTGAGGCCGTGAACGCTCCAATGGCTGTAGTTAGGCCTGATGAGGATACAAGATAAATTCCACACAGACGTCAAAATTTATGATGACAAAGTATCAGAAAAATGCTGGAAGCGACAGTCGAGCATCAGAAGTAAATAAAAAATAAACAATTATTATGTAAATTTGTTCTGCCAAAGAAGCGTGCTTTATAAAAGTCAATTTCTAAATATAATTTTATCCAAAATATAGTGAGCCAGTTTAGTCAGCATGTCATCTTGTGATAGTTTGAAAGGACTGATTCGAATAATCTCAACACAGTTGAGTATCTTAGTTGTAGAGTTAGCTATGATTAATTCAAGGTTAGATAAAGCAACAATTGGGAACACTGAGTGAATCCGCATAAACAATCCAACTAGCAATTACAAACCTAATACATTTTGCATAGAAGAGATAGCCAATTGCATTTGTGAAAAATATCGATTACGCTTCCAGCCAGGATGGTTCGCAAGATATAAAGAAAAAAATGACTACATAATACAATTTTGTAAGTCCCTAGGGGCAGAATGAATATGAACTAGGTGTGGTGAACCGGCGATTCTACAATGATTTGAATAGTTTGACAGAAGCAGCTGCAGCAACATTTAAACTTATGAATATCCCAGTAGAAGTCGTTTCGTCTTATGTCATTGAAGAACCTATGAAAGTTAAATCTGTGACGACTTTCAGCTGGGTGCTTTTTACGACGGATTTTGGCTCTGGAACAAAAAATATCATCATATTTGATAGTCAGATAATTTTTGAAATTTTGTTGCGGTGTGTA
>JAQBSW010014607.1:0-11339 GCA_029291075.1 Eudiplozoon nipponicum
CCCATGAGTGGCATCCCGGTAGGTACTGTGTATACAGTAAACAATTAAGAGTTATCAAAATTAAATTAGAAACGGATAAAGTGTTTTAATAGGGTAGAAAGTTAAATTAAAAAGGGTCGTAAAAGAAATTTAAAATTGCCTGATAAAGAAAGATAATAGTAATAGTGCAAAGAAAATTCACCCTTTTTAAAAAATAAACCTTCCCAACATAGAAACATAAATGTTTGTAATCAAGGATGAAATTATGAGATAATCTGAAAATAAATTAGGAGATATTGAATTACTCACCTTCCACCTCTGTATGTTAATAGCAGTCCAGTGTTCTTATTCTTTTACTTGAGCTAGTTTCTGATTCTGATTCGTGCTATCTTCATTTCCTACCATTATTTAATGCTGTATTCCAAATTGAACCTACTGATATTTCTACGGTTGTTTCATTCATGATGTCATTTTTTATTCTGATTCGATGGATTCTCTAATCAATCTTGTCGATCTGCTACGGTCACAAATTGATATACATCTGCACCCATCCCAATAAATTGTGTGTCCTGTCTCTACTGTATGGCGTGCAAGATCTGATCTATTAACATGATCATATTTGCATCCTCCCCGTGATTCCAAATAACTAATATATCATCCAAATATCGTATATACAATTTTGGATTTAGAGGTGTTATATCTTAGAGGGTTTTCTCCATGTAATGCATGAAGATATTAGCTATTGGAACTTACAGTGGTTGTCCCATTGGAATACCCCTAATCTGCTTATAAAATGCATTTCTAAATTTAAAATAAGTGGAGGACATACATTAGTCCATCATCTCCATGACATGTCTCATCGTCATTTTGCTTCCTTCTTATATTATTGGATGATCAACCAGAAAACGATGAACATTGTCTAATGCCTTGTGTACTGGTATATTTGTGTACATTGACACCACATTTAAACTCACCAATCTATCGTTTTCATTTAGCTTACATCTATCGACAGTCTCTACCAAATGGTATGAATTCATCAAAGTATGGTCTAAGAAGTACGAATATTTCCATATTCTATGGCATAGAAACTTCGACATTTCATATGTTGGGGAGTGTTGCACATTAACAATAATTCTCAAATGATAGCCTAGTTTATGTATCTTTACTAAATCATACTGTCTGGTAGCGACTGTATCTCTTTATATGAGAGCAATACAATGCGCTTGATTTAAGTCTCCTTTAGAATCATGTTATTGGCCAATAATGTAACTTCTCATTGAAAATTATCCGTAGGATCTTTATTAATTTTAGTGTATACCTCTATATTGTCTAGTTGTTCATACGTTATATCATTTTAGTTAGAGTGACTCATCAGAAACGTCGCTCCTCCTTTGTCTACTTTCAAACATCACACTGTTTGATATCAAATCTTTCCTGAGACTTTTATTTCATAATTCGATTTATATTTTTCCTCTTCTTACGTTAACACGGCTGCGGCTACGTCTACTTCAAACCTAACCTTATCATTGTCCGAGAGGAATTGTGCTGTTTCAACAGCCTCAGTAATTATCTCATTTTTTGGTGATTTCTCAATTTGGATAGCAGTATTCAGACCACGATTATGCATTTACAGCTGATTCTCATTAAAATTTATTTTAGAAATGTTTACCACTCGTTTAGTTACAGCAGGACACGTCTTAACGTTGGTCTGTCGATAGATGTCCAAATCTCCTAACTTTCTATCAAGCATGACCTGAACTATTTTATCTCTCTATTACGTGCGCCATCAGTAAAATACTCTATACATTTAGAGTCATCTGCGTCTAAAAAGGAAAGTAACATAGATCTTATTTTAGTTTTCGCCCTATAGAAATATCTAAGGAAATCAGGAAGACAGCGGATGCAAACAAATTGGAACGCAACCCGAGAATCAGGTAAATAATCTATTCCCTGTCGTGCAACATGTTTCTTTTAAATTTCTTTACTTTTTGTAGAAATAAGTTACTAACATTGTATCGGGTGTCTTGATATATATATATATATATATATATATATATATATATATATATATATATATATATATATGAAGAAAAAACATATTAATAACAAAGTGGATGATGGCCATTTGTTTCGAGAATACTAAAAATAGTATTATCGAAATAAGTGGCCCTATCTACTTTGTTATTAATGTGTTTTCTTCCTAATTATAAATATACTGTGTGACATTCAGAAGGCAATGGACATAAAAATTAAAAATATATATATATATATATATATATATATATATATATATATATACTTATATATTAACATATAGGAAATTAATATCGGCAAATATTTTACCAAAAGACTAATTAAACTTTTCATTTATATATCTTTCAATGCATCATATATTCACGGTCAATTTATGAAATAAATTCTATTTAATACAAAGCTAAATAAACGATTGTATTAACCTTCATTTGTCCGCCCACTTTACAACTGCGTATCTGAGCCCAGAAGTACATTAATTTTCGTTTAACATGATATAAGACAAGAAAACATAATTTCGCCAAATTAATTTTGTATATCAATATATATATATATATATATATAAGTCAACATATAAGTAAATATGTAAGTTTCCCGGAAAGCACAAGATTCACAACAATTATAGTCAAATTATCTCTTTCTTATGCCATCTAAATTGTTCCGTTAACTATTTCAAATTCAAAGTCGCAATCTCTTAGTTGGATATATTAATTATTCTGATTCCTCCAATCAAATTTTATTTCCATTTAAGGAGGCTTCATTAAACATGGGGCCTAATTAGTTTTCTACATTTGTCACATTCATGACGTTAATTCTAGATTTTACTTTAATTGACTCCATTATCAACCTGGTTAATGATTTTCGGTTATGTAGTGCAAACCGTTTACAGCCATCTCAGTTTATCTAATGATTAATAAATGAACGGATAATAGAGTTTAGTATATAATCATTGGCGCACGTTGGCTTGCTTACCTTTGATATTTTTTCAACCTTTAAAATTCTGTTTATAAAAGTTAAAGATTATTGATGTAGGTTATCAATCGATATACCAAGGTGACCTTTTTGTTTTTTAGATTTAACTTTTAACATTAATTTTATCAATGCATCACTGTCGATAACAAGTCCTGGCTCCTGGTTACTCGAAAGATCAATTAGATCCATAATATTGCTTTCATTCTGTGGATTACATATCAAATTGCCAAACAATTCCACCAATTTGCAGACAAATTCATACTCAGTATTATCCACCGGAAATGTGAGCTTCAACTTATGTCTATATTTACCGTAATCTTTTAGGAGTTTCTATCCTAGTCTGACTATTTCTCTTTAGTTTACCCAGTATGATTCTATCTGAACTTTGACGGATTATCAGCAGTGACAAATTAAATTTATTATCAATCAAATCTATCCTAATTTTTTAATAAGACTGCATTTCAATATATTATCTAGTTTAATCCTTAGGTTACATAATTTCCAAACGATTCGTTCCGGTATGATAAATATAAACGTAGATTATGAAATAAATAAAATAATAACTTTGAAACAGAGTAAATAAATTGATCAGTGTTCATAAGGTAACAAAATTCATAATCAAACATTACGCATAACTCTCTGCAACGAATCCAGTTAATTCTGGAACATTGCACGTGCGCATTTTCAAAATTAAATTTCTATCTTTTGCTACTGAAGTTGTTTAATTGAAAAAAATAATTTTTTTGTGATCCAATCCTTTAAACTGTGCTAGTTAACCTATTCAATTTCTATATATACATGATCTAAGCATTCCGAATCTCTAGTTGATTCCTTTATAAACTGCTTTAGATCACGCGTAGATTGGTTAATTCACAATCATGCATCCAAAATAAACTGAAAAGAATTGGTAAAAAATACATTATCATTTAAATTGGTATAAGGCGGTCTCTAAACCGCTGTTAAGATCAAATTATCGATTTATGTAGATATAAAATCCATGACGTTACTATGTTAAATAGTATGTAACATTTTCGCATTTAACATGAATCTAATGTAAATAAATACTCCTCCACCGCTTTTATACAACGATCTGTCTTTTCTAAATAAAGAATAATGAGGGATTTATATAATTAAACTAATATTGGTTGCGCGGGCGATGATAACATTTAAAATAATCAAGGTTGCGAACTTGATATAAACACCTGACTCATTAAGTACATAAATTTGTCAGTAGAAACTAAGAATTGTATAGTGTAGAAAAGGCAATTCATCCAGTAAACCGATTTCGTTCTTATTGGGAACTCATCATGCACTGACCAGAATTTGCCGTGGACGGTGCGCGAACCTGAGCACGTCTGCTTTGGAATCTACTGCTCATCAACTGATTTACTAAATGAAAATTTCAACGACAGAAAAAGGGGATGCTCTATAGGCTCTACCTAAAGTAAAGGATTATCACGAAACATTAGTAAGTATATAAATGAAAATGGTATGTAGCGTGCGGCAGGGTGGCTCAGCGGTTAGAGAACCAGATGTCAGAGCAGACGTGCCCAGGTTCGAGCCCTGTCCGCGGCAAATTCTGGCCAGTACATGATAAGTTCCCAATAAGTACGAAATCGGTCTACAGAATGAATTGCCTTTTCTACAATATACACTTCTTAGCTATACTGACAAATTTATGTACTTAATGGGTCAGGTGTTATATCAAATTCGAAATCTTGATTAAATTAAATGACGAGGCATGTCTGCGAATTAATCTGAACCGTTACGAGGGTAATTAAGAACTATCGATGCATAAATTTAGCAAACTTTTATACTTAAATCTAAGCAATTTCTTTTATATATACATATACATATACATATACGCATATCTCCTTTTGGCTATGGCAATACCAAGAAATTCTCCGTTAAGGCAGCATTCAAAATGCCGCCAGTTATATTTATTATATATTCATTGCATTCAAATCCTTTTTCGTTTAGTGATTTGTCTATTTTATTTTAAATTATAACTAAACCATTTTTATTCCATAAATCAGTTTATGTACAGAAGAATGGAAGCTTCAATAGAAAATGCATGGTGTGTCTGCTCAGTTTAGACATGGAAATAAGAGGTTCTTGCACATAGAAATTAGATCTACCTACATAAACACAATCAAATTATTATTTAATTCAACTTTGCGAGCTCGAAGTAAACACTAATCCCATTGTATTTAACCAGTCGTCGAACAACATAGCAAAGCTACGCCAGTCGCACGCTCTGACGCGTGTCGGAATTCTATGATCATCATCAGAGTACGACGGCAAACTGACTAGCGAGGATTAAACCGCATTGAATATATATGGAAAGCAAAATTAGATATGCGGCTCTCACGTCTAGTAGTCTCGCATAAATTGTATTTGTCGGGAAATGTCGGTTGCACAATGTTTTTGCTGTCACGAAGATTAATTTCGGATTTGACCGCATTTTTCTTGTGCGGGACAATTGTTAGCACTCATAGGTCGGCAAAATCTTGAACCTTTTATCTTTTCAGATGATGTAATTTTTGGCCTCAGTTGATGGGTTCTCACTTGTCCCTTCTCCTTTAAGCCTTCAATTAGCTGATTGTCTGAAAGCGCTTTAGGATCAAGATCCGCCATTGATCAATTACTACCTATTTTGAAATCGATGAGGTATCAATTACTAACACAATAGCCATAGTGTTAGTATCCTTTACAGACTCGGTATATATATTATATAGTGTGAGTTAGCATTGAAGTCGTATTGTCGTTGACTTTAGATTATGTTAGCTTCACTATTACAGGTTTACACATTCGTCTAGGAGATTGTACCGTCCTATTATTCCACATTCTTCTACCAAATATATAGTGGTTAAAGGGCGTAATACCGGCTCCTACTGATGAGTCGCCAGTAAGCACGAAACGAATGTGCATGAGATTATACTTTCCGTTGATGCTGCCTTTGGTTTATCCTTCTGGTCACAACTGAACTAATTTGTTACTAGGTTCGCAAAACCTAATACATACTTGCAATCAAATTCTTGTTTTGTTCTGAAGAATACACGTAAGAAATTGCCCAAGAAGGGTAATTAAATGGCAGAAGGCACTTCGCCTGATGATGGAGGTTAAGCAGTAATTGAGAGAAATATATCCAAAATTTGTACACAGACTTAACCAACGGCAACTGTTTGGCTGTTTATCTACCTGAAATACTGTAGCAATTTCGTACTTACGTAACTTTATCTTTGAAATCGACCTGTGTGGCGCAGTAGAGGCTATATCAGTGGAACTAGAGGAAGATCTTATGGAGATTAAACTCCAGTAAGATTTTTTCCAATGCCGTGTTTTGCGTACGTGAGTTCTAGCTTTGCGCAAACAGATTCAGAAAGATCCGATTTATCACAATTTCCATTTCCTTTTTGTCTTCGATCGGGCTGGGTTTATATTCGTCCCAATGGAAATGAGGTTCTATCACATCTTTGTTTACTGGCATTTCCATTGGGACGAATACAAACCCAGCCCGATCGAAGACAAAAAGGAAATAGAAATTGTGATCAATCGGATCTTTGTGAAACTGTTTGTGCAAAGCTAGCACCCGCGTACGCAAAACGCGGCATTGGAAAATATGAAGCTGGCACTCCGCAGTCAAATTCAAAAAATGCTCCAATATGAATGTCAAACTGGTAGGAAGAGTCGGCTTAATGATGATAGGTAAAGATTCGTTAGTTCCGCAAATTATAATATTAATGAAGCAGCCATGGGTAGATATTTGTGCATGAATATACATATATAACGTGTAATCGGAGGCTCTCTACCTATAGACGGAAGTAGAAGACAAGTAAATAACGTAATCACTTAAAAAACCGAACAATTAGCAAATAAATATGAGAAACCTAGGGGCTTCTGATTGGAAAACGTGGTGTTCTAACCAAATGGGTAAAAGCACCCGAGATTTCCGTCTAGTGTTCCTTGGAACTAAGCTTATCAGCACGATCAATGTTGAAAGTTATCAGCAGAGCTTAATGGGAAATAAGGGTTTACTTAATTTCTTTAACGATTGTATTTGATTAACAATTTTGTTTATATAAAAACAAATATTTTCATTGAAGTACATAAAACCACATATAAAAAATGCTCCTATAATAAATAATTTGCAGGCGCAAAACATTTATGCAGGTATGTTGTTTATTCATTTTTAGAGCATAGATAGATATATACATATTGTAGAATCTATGTTATTCAACAGCGTGAATCTTAGCATTATGACTTCATTATAATCCTTCCCTAGACTTAATAAATTGTTATCTATACGTCACTTAAATTATATGCTCCTATTTCCACAGATTTATAGACATTTAAGGTAACGATTTATTTAACAATAATTGATTGCGCGGGTGGTGGTAACAATTCTTTAAATCAAATTTGCGAGCTTGAAGTTAACACCAATCCAATGGTTAAATAAAATTGGATTGGTGTTTACTTCAAGCTCGCAAACTTGCTTTAAAGAAAAGAAACGATTTATTTATTAGAAATATGTATGTTCGATTGTTATTTTTCTTGTGTTTTTTGTTAATGTAGCTGTTGTTGTTGAAAAGATAGATCTTTTTAAATTGAGTTACGAATATTAATCAAATGCATAATCTAAATCAAATATCAAAATGCACATATTTTACAACTTCGTATTATATGCCATCTTTCAAGTAAATCTATTTACTTTGGATGAAAATGTTTTAAATTTCCCTTTCTTGGTCAAACTAGAATGTCTATTATTGAAGATTTCCAATATATATATATATATATATATATATATATATATATATATATATATATATACAATGGGATTGGTGTTTATTTCAAGCTCGCAAACTTGATTTAAAGAATCGTAGCCACCATCCGCGCAATCATTGATTATTTAATATAAAATGAGGAAATTGTGTGGGTATGAGAATTTTTACATATAAATAACTTTAGTCAATTTTTCATATTGTATTAAAATGAAATTGAAGTTCAGACTAAAAACGGTTATGAAATAAATCATAGTGCGAAAAAAACGAACCCGACGAATTAATGGGTAATTAAAAATCTGGATAATTTTCGTTGTATAAATAACGATGGCGTCATTTTTCAAAGTTCCGTTTGTCACGAATAAGTGTATCATAATGGTGCAAATCAAACTTAGAATTTAAATTACTCCTCTTTCATTCGGATTTCTGTAATATTAAACTAAAGATCATGCGAAATATTAATTAAATTTCGGTGCGAACGGAAATGTCAATGAACAGTAGAATTTGCTTTATTGACGTATCCTTAAAACAAACCATCTTTTTTCTGTCGGAAAATTTTCATTTCTAGTGCAATTTGTATATAGGTAAAGAAAGACTTTTCCCCAAAATGTCAGGTAATAATCATTTTTTTATGACAGAGTGCTTAGAACATTTTGTAAAGATTGCTCAAATTGGGTAAACTTGTGTTATTAATTATTCATTAATAAACAACATAGTTCAATTAATAATAATAATAATATGTATATAATATGTAATAATAATATAATAATAATAATAATATTTCAATTACAGTCGAATGTATAAACCTGCAGTAGTACTAACTCACTATTATATATATATATATATATATATATATATATATATATATATATATATATATATATATATATATACTGTGCCTGTAAATAGTACCAACACTATGGTTGCCAAGTCAGTACAAGTACCAACTAAATGGATTTCCGGGTATTCTAAAGTTCACCAAAATGGAGAATTAAAACTATTTCTGAACACCTGTTACTATACACTGTAGCCTTCAGCGATATCAGTTGTCCAATTTCACGATAATCATGACCCAATTCTATTAAATATACAACCATTTTACACTGTTTGTTTCGAGGAACTAATATATATGCAGTGATAAACTAAAGACATCAAATCCCATTTGAGCTTACTGGCAACTCATCAGTAGGAGCCGGTATTACGTCCTATACCCACTTTATATCTTTGGGAGAGGAATGTGTAAAAATTAGATGTAAAGATCTCCTCTAGGAATATGTAAACCTGCAATGTTGAAACTTACTTTGACATCTCACTAAATATAATATATATACAGAGCCAGTAAAGTTTTCCAATACTATGTATCTGATAGAAGCACCATGGTTGCCGAAATAAGTACATGGTACCAACAGAGTTTGTCAATTTCTGAGCTGGCAGAATCGTCATTATTGAGGCACAGCGTTAGGATCAACTTTTTTTTAGTACATAATTGTTTTATTATAAGGCAGGATTCAATAAATTTTGCTACTTCAACGCACATTGGTTGCGCGGGCGGTGATAACAATTATTTTTAATCAAGATTGCTATCTTGATATAAATACCTGATCCATTACCTACATAAATATGTCAGAATAAACTAAGTATTGTATAGCGTGGAAAAGGCAATTTATCCAGTAGACCATTTTCGTGCTTATTGGGAACGCATCACGTACTGTGCAGAATTGCCGCGGACAGGGCTCAACCCTGAGCACTTCTGCTTCTGAATCTGTTGCTCTAAACACTGAGCAATCCTGCCAACTTCTACACACAATTTGCAGTTGTATACCAACTATTGATTCTTGGTGAGATTTTCCTTTAGATAGAGCCTACATAGCATCAATTTAGCCCTAAAGTTCCAACTAAACTTCCCTAATCTGTCATTTTAGAACACATACAACGTTAAAGTTAAATACTGTTTGTTGCGAAGAACTAATATATATGCAAGTATGTATTAGGTTTTGCGAACCTAGTAACAAATTAGTTCAGTTGTGACCAGAAGGATAAACCAAAGGCAGCATGAACGGAAAGTATAATCTCATGCACATTCGTTTCGTGCTTACTGGCGACTCATCAGTAGGAGCCGGTATTACGCCCTTTAACCACTATATATTCGGTAGAAGAATGTGGAATAATAGGACGGTACAATCTCCTAGGTACATGATACCAACCTGATGGATATAAATTTATGCTAAAGTTCACCCAAATTGAGAATTACAACAAATTCCGAACACCTGTTACTCCAGTTAAACCATACACTCTGGCCTTCATCGATATCAGTTATCACATTTCGCGGTAAGCATGACATCATTCAATTCAATATATTAAAGTTAAATACTGTTTGTTGCGAAGAACTAATATATATGCAAGTATGCATTAGGTTTTGCGAACCTAGTAACAAATTAGTTCAGTTGTGACCAGAAGGATAAACCAAAGGCAGCATGAACGGAAAGTATAATCTCATGCACATTCGTTTCGTGCTTACTGGCGACTCATCAGTAGGAGCCGGTATTACGCCCTTCAACCACTATATATCTGGTCGAAGAATGTGGGATAATAGGACGGTACACCTGAAAGGGCATGATCCCAACCTGATGGATATAAATTTATGCCAAAGTTCACCCAAATTGAGAATTACCACAATTTCCGCACACCTGTTACTCCAGTTAAACCATACACTCTGGCCTTCATCGATATCAGTTATCACATTTCGCGGTAAGCATGACATCATTCAATTCAATATATTAGAGTCAAATACTGTTTGTTGCGAAGAGCTAATATATATGCAAGTATGTATTAGGTTTTGCGAACCTAGTAACAAATTAGTTCAGTTGTGACCAGAAGGATAAACCAAAGGCAGCATGAACGGAAAGTATAATCTCATGCACATTCGTTTCGTGCTTACTGGCGACTCATCAGTAGGAGCCGGTATTACGCCCTTTAACCACTATATATCTGGTAGAAGAATGTGGAATAATTGGACGGTACAATCTCCTAGACGAATGTGCATGAGATTATACTTTCCGTTCATGCTGCCTTTGGTTTATCCTTCTGGTCACAACTGAACTAATTTATTACTAGGTTCGCAAAACCTAATACATACTTGCATATATATTAGTTCTTCGCAACAAACAGTATTTGACTGTAATATATTGAATTGAATGATGTCATGTTTACCGCGAAATGTGATAACTGATATCGATGAAGGCCAGAGTGTATGGTTTAACTGGAGTAACAGGTGTTCGGAAATTGTTGTAATTCTCAATTTGGGTGAACTTTAGCATAAATTTATATCCATCAGGTTGGTATCATGTACCGACTCGGAAACCATAGTGTTAGTATCCGGTACTCATCGATTTCAAAAAGGTATCAGTTACTAACACAATAGCCATAGTGTTAGTATCCTTTACAGACTCGGTATATATATTATATAGTGTGAGTTAGCATTGAAGTCGTATTGTCGTTGACTTCAGATTATGTTAGCTTCACTATTACAGGTTTACACATTCGTCTAGGAGATTGTACCGTCCTATTATTCCACAT
>JAQBSW010014608.1:0-11337 GCA_029291075.1 Eudiplozoon nipponicum
AAAACGAGTCTTCCCGAAATGCCAAAACTATAGGGAACGCCTTCTTCTGGCAAACCTTCTTCCGCTTTGGTTCACCCGTCACCTTCGCGTCATTTCTTTTATCCACAAGATCACAACCTGCTTACCACTCTCCAATTTTGCCCACCCCAGTCACCACTATGCCACACGTTCTAGTAACTCTTCTATCCAAGCCTACCATACCCCCACCATATTTAAAAAAATCTATCTCTTCTCCAAAGCCACTAATGTCTTCAACGCTCTCCCCACAGACATAAAACTCCTACCCCAGCACGAATTCAAAAAGGCAGCCCATCAGTACTTCTTCAACAAATTTCTTTGTGATACGACCGATTGGAAACGAAACTGGTTCCTTCTCAATCCATAACATCTACTTCACCCCAGGCTATCCTCTTTACTTAGGGTTAAATCCATCAGGCAGCCATCTTCCACTCAACCTCTCTTGTCTTATTCTTTTCTTCCAGATTCACTAATACCACCTCTCAGCCCATTCCTAACCCCATTATATCCACGTTGTGGATACTCTACTACGTTTTGCTCATCCAACTCTTTTCTTTCTTTCTTGTTTCAGCGGAGGACCGGAAACCCAACAGCCCTACCGATCCACCAACGGTTCGCTTCGGACTTCGACTCTCCCTGGTCTTCTTTTAATCTCGATCACGTTCTACAGATGCCTGCGATCCTTGCAAGACTCGCTCGCCTCAATCCTGCCGACTCCATCAATTCATTCGTCACGACAATGGACTCCAACGGTCGACGTCTACCTCCGGGCCGCCATCTTTTCATCTTCATCTTTGTTTTCGATCTCACATTCACCTTGAAGATCTGATACTTCACGGACTATCTCCAATTGATCTTGTCTAGTCAAATGGAACTTCGCTTATATTTATTTTTCACCAGATTGAACTATCTTGATGTTAATGATAACTTTTCCCCTCCCCAACCCCTCCCCCTGCTATTAAATACTTTGCTAGTCACAATTCCACTCACCTCCACATATCCTACCCTTGATTTGCTATTTCAATGATTGGGCCAGTTGGCCTTTGATGCCAAATAAATGTATTATTATTATTATTATTATTATTATTATTATTATTATTATTATTATTATTATTATATATTATATAAGTACCTGATTTCCCATACGCAGCACTGGTGACCTGTCGTCACCATCTTTGTATAAAAGGATATTTCCTGCGACAAAAATTAGTACTTTTTTCAGGCCAGTGTTTAAAAACTTTGTCACTATGACTTGTAATGGCTGACGAATAATTCGCTGATCTATTGTGTATATGAAATTCAAATTTAATTTAAGCGACACCAATTAAAACAAGCGAAATTTGCCGTTAACCAATGGCGTGCGAGCTTTTGTTTTCACGCTTTATAAGCACGGTGCATTTACCATGCTAGTTAGTAGTCACGCTTTATTTCTGCCGCGCACTACGTGTACGTGCAGTCTCTTGTCATATTGACTTTTCACCTACGCTGACGTCTGGACTTGCTTCACCCGCAGAGTCATTTTAAATCACGCCAATATTGTCACTGCATCACTAGTTAGGCGAAGTAACATCTATTATTGGACCTTCATTTGTGCCAGTCACCACAGTGTTGTCGCAGATCTTCAACGAGACAATACTCAGCTTTCACACAGTCTGTCGCCGCTTATGTCAAGGCCACAACAGAAGGAGCACCAGCCAGTAAATCAGAGCCGGACTCAAGTTTCTAGTAGTATTTCTAAACACTGCTGCACTAACTAACTTTCTCGGCACGTGTCAGAGAACGCAATTTCCGCCCTAATAAGAGTCCCAAAAAGTAATAACTCTCAACCGTCCTGGCACATCAGAACATCGTACGGAATTTGCTCGAAGTTAGGAGTTTTACATTTATCATGACAACTAAAATTAACTTCTGAAATCCGTGCAGATCGCCTGCAGATTGAATTGAAAAATGTTTTAATGTATACAAACTAAATCAAAAGACTTCATTGCGGCTTTTGATAAAGCCTATTTGTGCCTATAAAGATATTTCCTCCGACAAAAATAAAGTCACAATGTATTGACAAATTTCAACTATCAAGGCTGTTTAGAAATAAAATTATTAAAACAAAAAATATTCTTCGAATTTTTAAAACATTTTAACGTTAAAATTTTTGAACATTTATACTCCGTCATTGGACGTCTGCTACACGTCTGTCATCACTTTCGAACTCACACTCAAACGCGTCTGTCCGACACCAGCCAACCCCGCATTGATGCTCGGACCTTTCATGGATTAAACTCCAATTGATTCTGTCTAGTCAAATTGAATCTCACCAGATTAAACTATCAAAACGTTTATGAAAGCATAACTCTTCACCAACTTTATAGAATGGGATATTTCCTCCGACAAATATCAATACTTTTTTCAGGTCAGTGTTGAAAAACTTTGTTACTATACAAATATAGAACTAAGCAATGAGATTACTGTAGACAATGATTACTTAATTATTTGTAGTAAATAAATAAATACGAATTTAATATAAAAAATGAAATAATTATCTAGTATTAGATTTGAGTTTTCTGTATCTTGTGCTGGAAACGAAAAATGATCTTCTCTGTTAATTTGTAGCATTTTTCTTTTTTCTCATTAAAATTTTTATTTTCAGAGCAAATTTCTGTCACAACGAGAACAGGTTATTTATTTGTGTAAACTTTTTATGTGATTAACATAGAGGCCAATCTTAAATTTTGATGGCAATTTATAATTTAATTCAAGAAGGGAAACCCATCTTATCAAATTCCTATACGCACAATACGAATTTATCGGGCTTGGCATCTTTGGGGCTCTCATCTGCTAATGAGACTGGAGCCTCTACATCTTGTAAATTTTCTAAAATTTACAATTATGAACATCTACGCAGTGTACTCTTTCTACTAGGAGATTTTTGTTCGAGAATGTTTGGAACGGTTAGATATGAGTAATTTAATTAAGAAGTATTTCGTATACAATCTCTTATTACAAAAAAAAAATAATAATAATAATATTAATAATAATAATAATAATAATTATTATTATTATTGTCTATTATTCCCCTCTAACCCTCCTCCTGCTATTAAATACTTTGCTAGTCACAATTCCACTCACCTCCACATATCCTACCCTTGATTTACTATTTCAATGGTTGGGCCAGTTGGCCTTTGATGCCAAATAAATGTATTATTATTATTATTATTATTATGTATTATTATTATTATTATTATTCTTACTATTATTATTATTATTATTATTATTATTATTATTATTATTATTGTGTGTGTGTATTATTATTATTATTATTATTATGGGCAACAAAGGCCAACCCAACAATAGAAATGATGAGGTACAAATCAAAAGTAGGATATAATAGAATTAGTATGACCTCAAAAGTATTTAACGATAAAGATGAAAAGAGTTGTGAAAGAGAAACGCTATCATCAACTTCATGATAGTTCGTTCTGAGAAGAAAGAGATTCCATTTAACTAAGTAAGGATCGACTAGATAAAGGTTTGTGAAGAACTCGAGTATCAATGCGGGATTTGCTTTTGTCGGATGAACGAATTTGAGACTTAGTTAGAAGGCAAGGAAGGATAAGTTACCGACATCAACCGTCGGAATTATTGTCGTAATTTCGTATTTCAGTTGAGTAGTACTGATTAGTTAAAGTTGACTAGACTGAAGCTTTTGGAGAGTCAAATATCAGTGTCGTTTGCAAAATTCACTGACTTCAGCTGAGTGAGATTACGACTGTTGGAAGGCGAGGAAGAACCAGCGTCAAATGTATACTGTCAAATAGTCCAACAGACATTTCTAGTTTCCAATCGTTTGCGGAAACAAAATGAAGAGATTGACGATGTGCCATTTTTTGGATCGGATATATCGTCGAGTTAATCTACACTGAGGGAAGATAGGTAGTTGCGAGACATCCGTCGATAACACCAGCGACGAGAGAGATGTGGTTCCAACATAGAAGAGCAAACATGCTGATTGCTTGAAAGGCGGTGGATGGTGTCGTGTTGAACAACCGCATATTTACAGCGTCACCGTTATCGAGCATCTCAGCAGCTAAAATGGGGCATAGGCAAAGCTGGAGTCGTCCGAACGAGACAAGTTTATGTTTGTGGATGTGGACTTTTGTAAAAATTGGTTTTTGATCACTACAATTTTCTGCGGCAGATGGGTGCTGTTCAAAGGCAACTTTCGATGTTGAAAGCTTGTTTGTTGATTACTTGTTTAGTGATTTCATTGAAAAACGCCGATGTGCAAGAGTGCGAACAAGTGATGATGTGCGTAAACTATAATTATGTGCAAAGTTGTCACGTGCTTTAAACAAAGTGTTTAACTTGTTTGTCGTGTGAATGTGTTGTATAGGGGTGGCAGTAGTAAAGTTAGAGAATAAGACGTTATGAACATCGGAAAAACACGTGTACATGTTAGTATGTATTAGGTTTTGCGAACCTAGTAACAAATTAGTTCAATTGTGACCAGAAGGATAAACCAAAGGCAGCATGAACGGAAAGTATAATCTCATTCACATTCGATTCGTGCTTACTGGCGACTCACATGTTGTTTGAGAGAATTAAATCTCCGAATAAAGGCGTCACTGTGTCAGCTAACCTCTTGCCAGTCAGGTAATCGCCTGAATGATTGAATGCTCTATCTTGAAATATAAGAGGAATAAAGAAGGATAATTGTCAGTGGTCCATATAAAGGAAGATCTCCCGAGATTGAAAATTGGTCCTATCTTTTTTGGAGAGGACATAGTCGAGTTGGTTGGTTCGTCGGGTAGGAACGTGCAATAATTGATTAAGTAGTTTGTCCGCAACAATCCAGAGCAACGAATGATTTTCTAATATTAGTTTGTGCCAGTTAGCCAGAGAAAGGTTAATGTCACCCACAATGATTTATTGATCGGAATGTTGAGAAAAAAAGTGGACATAAGTTGGGACTCAAGAATGTTGTCGATTATTGTGAGATTCGTGGACTATAAGTAACGCAAACAGATAAGCTTTGATATAGAATCAGTAGATGAAATGAAAAGAATTCAAATCCGAATGAGGTTGATGAAGTAGTGGTTAAATGAGGTAATTACAGAGGCTGTCAAAACGGCACAACTTCTTTCGGATAAGGATAGGGTGAAATTTGAATTAGTCGTTGCCTGAATGGTTTTAACACACCAATAGGATAAAGTTAAGCCTAACTCTGTTATTAAACGTCTCAGAAAGGAGTTAGTATCAAATAATGTTATATGGCTAAAGGCGGATATAGGAGGTGCTACAGTTCCGATGAATCAATCCGATTATAATGATAAAATGATAGAACAGTTAAACAATGTTGAAGTTTACACTAAAATAACAAAAGGCCCCACGGATAGGTTACGAGAGCAAGTAAAATTATTAATCAATATTATGATTACTGGGGATGAATTGGATTCGATGCATGGTAATACTCTCATTCAAAGAGATACAGTTGCACCCAGTGTCCAAGTAATAATTAAACTGCAAAAGCCGGGTAATCCTTTAAGAATTATACTGAATGTACAACATTCCCCAACATAAAAAATTCAAAAGTTTTGTGCCATAGAATTAGAAAATGTTCCCTTTTCTTATAACATACCTTGCTAAACACATATCATTTGGTTGAAATTGTTGATAAATGTGTATTTGATGAAAATGATAGATTAGAAAGCTTAGATGTAGTATCTATGTACACGAATATACCGGTACCTGAGGCCATGGATAGTTTTCGAAGTTTTCTAGTTGATCATCCCTTAATATTATAAGTATGCAAAATGACGATTGGACATGTCATGGAGATGATTTGTGCTTGTATGTCCTCTTCTAATTTTAAATTTCGGAATGAATTTTATAAACAATTTTGAGATGTTCCAATGGGACAACCTTTTTCGGTCCCAAAAGTAAATATATTTATGCATTATTTGGAAAATAATTTTTTGGATAATACTCTACTGAAACCAAAATTTTACTTAAGTTTCTTGGACGACATATTAATGATCTGAAATCAACATTATAATGAAATGGCAAATTTCCTAAATTTAGCTAATCGAATTATTGAACTCTAATTTATTTTAGAATGGGAATCATCAGGTAAATTGCCATATTTGATGTCAAATTAATTAGAAATGGTCAGAAATTAGTAGTATATATTTATAGGAAGGGTACTTAGTCTGGAATCCTTCTTAATTCTAATTCCAATCACCCGTATCGTATGAAAGTTCGTATCTTAAAGTCATTACCATTAAGAAGCCTTAGGTTAACGGATATAAAGCATAGGAAGTTAGAATTAGGTAGACTGCGCGATATATTCAAGGCTATTTATTATCCTATTCATTTAATAAATGCAACAATTATGGACATCGTGAAAAAAATTAATCCTACTTTGAGATACATAAAAGTGGATAAGGAGAAGAAAGAACGTAAGGTTACGGTATTACCGGACATTATATTAAGTAGGAAAGTGAAATCATTAGCTTTTAAATCCAAAATGAATACCGTTTTAAAACAGTCCCTTGCACTAGGCACTAAAATCTCTAACCAAAAAGAAAAGATTGAATCCTTAGGAACATTAGGAGTGTATGAGATCCCATGCAATGCTTGTTGTATGTTGGCGAGAACATGCGCCCAAAAAAAGTAAGAAGAGGTGAACATACAACTGCGTGCAAGTATGGACATATTGTTAAATCTGCTCTTGCTCGTCATGTAGTGCAGATTAGGCATACTATCAATTGGGATGAATGCAATGGCATAGCAATATGTGGTCGTTATAGGGGGACGAGATTGATTAGATTATCTATCGAAATTAAATCTAGAGATAATATTATGAATGGAACAACTGTTTAAAAATCATTAGGTTTGAATTGAAATACCGCATTAGTTAATCATAGGAAAAGGCAATTGCATGAATTGGAACCTGAAGCTAGTTCCAGTAAAATATTAAGAACATCCGATTAAAATTGTCTAATTAGTAGCCTTATTGTTTAAGAACTGACTAATCAATTATTAAGAATAAAGTCTTTCTAAATTTCATCTCTGACTACTCGTTTGATTTTACTTTATTCTCAATTAGTTAGATGAAAATAACAGATTCGGAAATGCACACACACATGTGACACGCGAATATCTAGTGAAAGGTCAGTCTGAAGTATAAATAATATGGCTAGAGGAAATAACGCGCTTGCTTCATTTGTTTCATTTGTTAAACTTGTGAGGATGAGCAGACTGATGAAGGCTACCGATAAGGATAGCCGAAATATATATTAAAGAAATAAAACTAATGGAAAAATAGAAGCTGCGTTAGTCAAAGCGCAGGTCCAGTAATTACTAACTCTCAGCCGGCTTGGCACCTCAATACTTTTTAAACGTCGTACGGAATTTACTTGTAGCTGTGGCGCTTTACATGTATAATATTTACAAACTTTGTATGAATGTAATTTTTCAACAGAATATCAAATAGAAAATTGAATTTTATCGAATCAAATACAACATCAAATTATAAAAAGACGACTATGGTTAGACGATGATAAATATGTTGCTGCTAATGTATCTGTGAGGCATATATATATATTTATATATATTTATATATATACATATATATTAAAACACTGTTTCAGTTTGAAGACACACCATAAATGTCGATTTACCCGAAATCAATTATGTACAAACAAATATTATCAAAATGATAGAGGCAAAATACGATGCGCTATTACTAGATATAGACGCCATTTTAACATTTTGCTTTTGATAAAATATACATTTATTCAATCTTAAAAATGTTAACTTAAATCTTTATACAAACACACTGGGGAAACATTTATTAAAGATTATCACACAGAAAATACATCGTCACGTTAGATAGAATGCCATCTGCTTCACTGCCTACCAGTACTGGAGTTATACAGAATTCAAAACTTGTAGAACTTTTCCTTTAACATAGTATTCAGTTTAATAAATAACGCGATAAATCAAGGTATAGTGTCCCGTTATGCAGATGAAACCATATTAGTTTATCCCGTCAGCCCATTAAGTAAAGCTCAATAATTGCCAAATGTTCAAAAATTCATAATTAGTATACTTCAAAACCTGTAACTTTAAACCAAAATTTGTCAATCAACTTTCTAAAAAGTCGGTAATAATTTATTAATAACAAATGTTCTTTTATACTTCTGGAAAATTATTCCTTAAAAAAACATAAAATACATTCATGAGTAATTCTTAGAAATACACTATATCCGAAACAGAATCGTACTAAAATTAAACTTAAACACAAGTGTCTAATCATTCATAAATTAAGATTGGAAATGCAACCGAGCTTAAGCTTACTCCTTTTGAGGCATATATAGGACCGATTCGCCAATACGCAACCAGTACGTGGAACTCCAACAGTAGAGCAATGTCTAGCATAATAGAATTACTAAAAATATTTCCCAAGGCGTACGTTTTATAATCTAACTTATTTAACAAGTCTCACTCAGGCTAAATTTCAGCCGTTATGGCTTAGACGAAAATAGATAGATATAATTCAATTACACGAGTATATTATAGAACTGGACCTCTGTAAAATTAAAATTCATTATAAATGCATCGTAAATTAAACTTCAATAAGCGATATAGACATTACATTCATCGATTATACAAGCTATTTCAGAATATGTTTATACTTTAACCAGCGACACATACAATTATACGATTCTTCTACCACATAAGTAACTCAAATGCATTATACGGATCTTCTTCCACAGTTCTGTATTTAAAGATTTTTAAGGTGTTTCTGAAATTCTCTGGCAATGCCATCCATGCTGCAGCAAATTTCTTCATAGGGTTTACAATCTGGTAAGCTGTTAATATCATTTTGGCATCCCCGACCCAACTTGAGTGTTTTACGGATATATACGGTGCCATCGTACTCTGATGATGATCAATAAAGGTCGAAACGCGTCAGTGCGTTGCGGCTGGTGGTAGTTTTGTTATGTTGTTCGACGACTGGTTAAATACAATGGGATTGGTGTTTACTTCAAGCTCGCAAACTTGATTTAAAGAATATACGGTGGTAGACTGAATATTTTTGAACTGGCACGGTCGCCATATTTTGTAGAGGCTCCATACCTATTAGTAAATGAGAACCCCATAGATGCCAAGTCGTTTTCTGTCTTTATATGCCCAATTGAATCTGATAAGCTAGAATTCTCGTTCGCATCTATTAAATGCATGCCTGATATATCTTGAGCAAATTTGCTTGTGACCTAAAACTTAACATTAGCTTCCATGTTGATGGTATTTAATTATTAATTTGATAACTTAGTGTTAGGCAAACGGACTGTGTACTTCTTACGTAGCAAAACACCCGATCAATAATCTGGAAAGAAATAAGACGCGAAAAACAGAATTATTAAATTACTTGTTCCAGAACGTGTCCAATATGTACGATTCAAAACACAAAATGATAGCAGGTGTATATTGTGAAAATCGAGTAATTATAAGCTTAAATTGGAGAAAAGGAACAAAGGCAGCTTTCTGAGGAAAGTCAGGCCAGTAAAGTACAGATTACCAAAACTAAAATTAGGCACAATTGAAAAGTATATATACTGTTAAGTATTTAAACAAAGAACGTTCTAGAAAATAAACGAATAATTTCTTTTTACATAAAATTCGTTTTACTCAGCCAAGGAGGTTTAAATTTATCAATAAATGTCACTTTAATTTTTTCGGAGAAATATCTTCCTCTACACAAATGTCATATATTTAGTATTGTCCTAAACAAAATTTTAGCTGTTTCTACAATGAAAATTTACTGCTTTCACTCAAAATTATTCAGAAGGCTAAAATTAATCGAGATTCGCGTCGGTCTTAATTCATTTTAATGCTTGAAATTATTATATGCTCGTAAGCAGTTAAATCTGTGTCAAACGTCTACAATGCGACTCAATAATATATCAACTCATCACATCAGTAGATCGATAAACCAATATGTTAATCGATACTTATATTCAATTGTCATCTAGTCAACTTATACATAGCTGTTTTCTTCTACGGCTTAAACTTATTAGCAAGGCGTTCTTTTTTATCGAATACAAACAATAATAATCACTCGTTTAATCGAAGCATCAACCCGTTACCAAATCCTACATCTATGTTACCCTTGCGTGCATGATGCTTCTTGGACAGATGATAAAATATAATTGAATGAAGACTTTTAAAATTCTTATTCTAAATTTTTCGAACATATTTTAATATATTGAAGTTAAAGAGATAAATTTACGATATATATCGTTTCAAAATAAGTCGCTATTTTCAAGTGCGCTTTCTTAGTGTGGACGGAGATAAATCCTCCGCCAAAATTAAAATAACATTAACTGATAAATTTAATCCACCTTGGCTGATTGATAGGAATTTTATTTAAAATTTTTTTTTTCGTTTAGTTTACAGAACTTCCTTTGTTTAAATAATTGACTTTGAATTGTGCGCCATTTTCAGTTTTCGAGCATTACGGTCCTTGACTGGCTGTATCTTCCTTTGGCCTGCTGCAACTGTCTCATTTTTCTTCATTAAAAACTGTACAATTTCTACAATATACGCCTGCTAAAATTGTCTTATATTTTATATTGATGCACGCATAGAAGGGACGTTCTGGAACAGGTAATTTAATAATTCTGTTGTTCGCGTCTATTTCTTTCCAGATTATTTGTTTGGGTGTTTTGTACGAAACAGGTTTCACATCCCGATTTGCCTAACATTAAGTGTCTATTTAATAATTTAATTTCATAGATATGGATGCCGATCTTAAATTTGAAGGCACTAGCAAGTTAGCGCAAGATATTGCAGGTTTGAATTTAGCAGATGCGAATGAAAATATAAGCTTATCAGATTCTACTGTAAATTTTAGGACTTCAAACAATCTGGCATCTATGGGGTACTCAGACATGAATAGGTTAGGAGCCTCTACAAAATTTGACGACCGCGCCAGTCCAAGAATATTAAGTCTACCGCAGTATAAATCTGAAAAACATTCAAGTTGGGTTGGAGATGCCCAAATGATATTTAGTGCTTATAATATTGTAAATCTTATGGAGAAATTTGTTGCAACATGGATAGCATTGCCTGTAAATTTCCGAAATGCCTTGGCAAATTTCAGAGACATAATTGTGGAAGAAAAACCGTACAATGCATTTGAATTATTAATGGCTGAAATTCAACAGAGATATCAGCCTAGAAGATCGGCGCAAATGTGCAAATTATTACGCTTAGAAAAAACGGGGCGTCAATTACCGTCCGAATTTTACGAACGCC
>JAQBSW010014609.1:0-11335 GCA_029291075.1 Eudiplozoon nipponicum
GCGTGAACCGGAGGTATAATCTCATTTGCTCATTCGTTTCGTGCTTACTGGCGAATCATCAGTAGGAGCCGTTACTACGCCTTTTACTCACTATATATTTTGGCGATAATTGTGTATGCAAGTATGCATTAGGTCTTGCGAACCTAGTAACAAATTAGTTCAGTTGCGACCAGAAGGATAAACCAAAGGCAGCACGGACGGAAAGTATAAACTCATGCAAATTCGTTTCGTGCTCACTGGCGACTCATCACTAGGAGCCGGTATTTTGCCCTTCACCCACTATATATTTGGTTTATTCTTCTGGTCACAACTGAACTAATTTGTTACTAGGTTCGCAACACCTAATACATAACTGCATATATATTAGTTCTCCGCAACAAACAGTATTTAAATGTTATATATTGAATTGAATGATGTCATGCTTACCGCGAAATGTGATAACTGATATCGATCAAGGCCTGTCTGTGTGGATTTACTGGAGTAACAGGTGTTCAGAAATTATTGTAATTCTCAATTTCGGTGAACTATAGCATAAATTGATATCCATCATGTTGGTACCATGTTCCGACTTGGAAACGATAGTGTTAGTTCCATGTACCTTTTCGGTACAATAATGTTGGTATCGGTTACTAACACAATAGCCATAGTGTTAGTATCCTTTATAGACTCGGTATATATATATTATATAGTGTGAGTTAGCGTTGAAGTCGCATTGTCGTAGACTATATGATGTTAGCTTCACGAATGTGCATGAGATTATACTTTCTGTTCATGCTACCTTTGGTTTATCCTTCTGGTCACAATTGAACTAATTTGTTACTAGGTTTGCAACACCTAATGCATACTTGCATATATATTAGTTCTCCGAAACAAACAGTATTTAAATGTGTATGCAAATTGGACAGTGCAATCTCCAATAATAATGTGTATACCAGCCGTATTGGAGCTAACTTCGTAGAAAATCTTTGGCATCTCGCATTTATTGATCAAATATATGGTGAATTATTTAGAATATTCTTATTTCTTGTCAAGTTTCTGGTTCCTCGCGTTTGCCTATTGTGTTGGCTTAAATGTAGAAAACTGCAAAATATTTCTTTTCCTAGTAAAATTTTTTTTAGTAATTTCTGTCAGCTGCCACCATCCTTGTCAGCAATTCATGCCATAAGCTGCAAATATGTCGATTCGTCTGTCGTACAGATCTCAGGTTTTTACACTTCTTGACAAAATCCAGTGATTGCCTCATTCTTGTTTTACCCAACAAAGTGTTTGCTTCCACTGTCCTCAATTTGACTCTGAATATTTTGGCTGCCAATTTCGGTAGTCTTTTTCAACCGAAAGCATATCCCACAGCCAATGTGATAGCAATTAAGTCAAGTGGAGAATTTATTTTGAACTTTTCGTTTATACTTATTGCTAAATGCCTTAAACTGACGAAAGAGGCAGCGGAATTATTTGCAGTCAAATTCAAAACAGTATACGTAAACGCCTTGTTGGATACTACAAGGATCAGGTAGTTAATGTATTTTCTGTCGCGCAACATGTGTCTATAAAAGTAAATGATAACAATTGTCTACTTAAGCAAAAAACAGTACATCTGCATGGAAATAATTTTGCTTTAATACCGCGGTTCTATAAAAAAGCCAACCGAAAATGTCTAAAGTCTATGGATGAAAGAAAGAGTTGATCAATACGTATATAATTACACGAATGTATATGCACGCATATCTACATGCACACCTGCATTTGCATTAACGGATACTTACATCGAGGTGAGTGTCGCATATCTAATTTTGCTTCCCCTATTTATGCAGTGCGGTTTGGTCCTCACTTGTCAGTTTGCTGTCGTACTCTGATCATGGAAGGTAGAAATACGTCAGTGCATGCGATTGGCGGTAGTTTTGCTATATTTTTCGATGACTGGTTAAATACAATGTGATTGGTGTTTACTTCAAACTCGCAACCTTGCTTTAAAGAATTGAGTTTCCTACCAGGATTTCTGTTCAGGTTCATAATGCAGCCTCATGTTAATGTTAACTCTGCCACAAGATTAAAAATCTGAAACAAGATCACCGCTGAATAAGATCCGTTTCCATATCTTGCGGGGTTCTAAATCGGGAACTGGGCTAATAATATGAATTGTTGAATGGGATCACCAAGTCAACAGCCCAAATCAGAATCATTAAGTAGCCATGATTATTTTTTATTTAATTTTCAGTAGTCCATGTAATAATTTGGATCCTTTGTGTGGTGTCCGGGGGTTGTTTGAGCTACTCGGTTACTAATAATACTTCTACTACAACACAGGTTTACACCAGAGTAGTATAATATTGCTCGACTGTAACATAACCATGGAATGTAAATTTATCGTAGGTCGCCCAGTTCTAATTGATTATCACTCTATCGAGCGCATGATTATGATTTTTGTGTCGGACACATCTCACGTATTTAAGCCAGAAATCTTGTAATAGTAATGCCGGCACAAAGATCTCAGAAATTTTATAAAGTGATAAATATTTTTTGAAATTTGATTGTGGAGTGCCATCAATTCCATAGCCCAGTAGAGCGCTGTTATCTCATCCAGCACCGGATTGGCTTAAGAATTTGGGTGGGCAGATTTTGACATGGCAGAAACAGTTGAAGTCTGCCAGGATGGGGTCCACGTGGGCATCATAGTTCTTGGTTAGAAACCTTTCGCTAAATGGTATCGAATTGACCTCAGTGGCGATCTTGTTGCAGATATCTAGTTGAGTCATGGTCGTACCTTTCTTTTCTTAGTAGTCAAAGGTAGCTGCGAGGTTTCGCTTATGACGTGATACAGTGAAAGTTGCAAGGAAGCTGTATTGCTGATGTTGCCTTGCCCTGATGCTGATGTGCTTATAATGGTGTTGCGTAGAGGTTTAGTTTGCCACATTTCTGTGAGCCATCTTGATAAATATTCTCATAGTGACTGGGTACTGTGTTTCTCTCACTCTCCTAAATCTCACTAATAATTTGGTTGCCTCAATTGTTATTTTCGTCATTATATATATATATATATATATATATATATATATATATATAGCATATATATACATATATATCGATTCTTATAGTTATATGGCAATGAAAATACTAGTCATTTATGGCTTTTGTATGGCTGTGCATGATGATGATGATGATGATGATGATGATGATGATGATGATGATGACCAGGTCAACTTCAAAACCCTTAGTTTGAGGCTTAATGCCCGAAGGCCAACTTCAACCGAATCTCTTATGGACTTCATCTGCAAACGAATTTGAGCCTTAAACGCATTCTGCGTTATTCGGCTTAAAGTCAGTCAACCTGCTGACAGGCTTTGAAACTACTCTTCAAGTTATCAATTATTGATTGTGCAGGTGTATGATGATCATGGAAGGACGAAACGCGTGCGTGCGTGTGATTGGCGGTAATTTTGCTGTGTTGTTCGACGACTGGTAAAATATAATGGGATCGATGTTTACTTTAAGCTTGAAAACATGATTTAAAAACTTAATCTTCAATTTCTATTTCTTTATCTTCCATGGGGCATAATAGTTCGTACAGCATTCTTGGGGCTTCTCTTTTCTTTGCTACCACTTTGATGATCGGTTTATGAATAGTATGTTGGATATGAGGGCTTGTCGTTAGTGATATATTTAATATTTAAAACTGTTCTCGAATGGTTTTTTAACGAGTCTACATGAATGATGTATGATTTATCCCTAGTACATGAGCTTAAACTACCGAAAATATTGTCCTAGCATATCAGGATGTGTAATTCGCTTTTTCAAATTGTGATCCTACCAACGTAATCGGCGTTCGATAACAAGGCTCCACATGAAAGAGCGGCCGAATAGATATGGTCAGATGGGGTATTCAAAACCTGAATAATACCTCCTTATTCTCAGCGGGAAACGACCTACGCCAAACCAAGCAAAACATTGAATTACAAAGTTGTCCAAACGCTGGCAACTTCAATCGATTATCTTTTAAGCCTAAGCAGCATAATGTGAAACGAAAAGCATACTTGGCTTGAAAACCTCGGACTCTGAGCGTAGAGAAATAAACTGGCGGATTTGGAGTGGTTTACATAATTTTCATCGTGCGGCTGCATAAAGGCTAATACGTTTGGCATGAGCCTTTCTTTTTGGTGTCATAATTGATCTGAGGTAATCAAATGCGTTCACGACTGGTAGTATGGCGTCTCTGGAACCGTACTACTCGTTTTTGGTGTGTTGAGCTTCAAACCTTTGTGGATGTACAATTTTTGGGCGCAATTATTCACTGTCTGGTCTTTTTTTGTCTGTGTGTGTGTTGCTCTGAACTTCGTCGAACTCTGTCGTCGTCTAGCTTAAGCAGGGAATAAAACTCTTTCGATCGTGGTCTTTGCGGGTTGCCGATCTTCTGCAAGTGTCTGCTTAAATGTTGATGCGGATTGCGCAGTGCTTTCCTTCTTGTTTTTAATCTCGCTGCCATTTTCTGGACAATTGATAGCACTCGTAGGTCGGTAAAGTCTTGAATCCTTTACATTTCCTGGTGCACCGATTTTTGGCCTTGTCCCTTCCTTTTGAAGCCTTCCATCAGCTGCTTATCTGATAGCGACGTTAAAACCAGATATTCCCACATTGTCGGAATATCAGATTCGAGCGTCAGATACATTGTCTTTTTACTGTTTGTCTCCAGACCCATTTGGCGGAGAACGCTTATCTGTTTCTGCATTGTGCACTTCTCTAAACGTGAATTAATTTATTCTGGTTATGTTTGCTGGCTTTTTTTGCTCGTTTATTTAGACGGAGAATCGTGAACGTCCGTTATCGGTGGCATTGTTTGCACCTGGCTGGTGTTATGAAAAATGCCAATTTGACCTAGCTAAGAAATGCGGTGTCTCGTCAAACGTTGATCCAGCATTAACACTTTACTCGGAGAAACTGTGAGTCTTTTCGTGTTGTTCGGCTTCAATTGTTTGTCTATTCTTGCTGAACTGGGCATTTTTGGCTTTTGATTAAGTCTTGAGCCATATATCAAGTATATCTGTTGTTTAAGAAGCAACGTTCACCGAAAGCTTTGTTCATTTTATCTGGAAATCCGAATACAAACATTATGTTTTTTTTTATTTTTGGAGTTGCTTTCATAACATTGTCAGTACTCTTCTGGTAGCGAAAATCTGCTTTAGGCCTGATTGCTAACTCCATGACAGGAAAAGAGCCAAAGGCGTTCTCTTTCGCCTTTAATAAGAGATATTCCGGGCAAGTGGTGCTCGTTGACCTATTGCGGCAGACTAACTAAAAGATCGATGAGTCAAATAAAAATCATTCGTCCGCATTGGGAATGGGCGACTTGGTGTTTTTGATAGCCCTTGGAAATTATCAATGACAAAATTAATAATTTTACCACACTGCATCTGCCGGTACACAGTACCGAAAAAATCCAGGTTTTATAGGCCAGATTTGCTACGGAATATGAGCTGGAAATTGGGGTCCTAACGGTGTAAGCCTCGTTGCGCGATTCTGGTAAAGGACCATTATCGTGGCCTACTCTAGGAAGAGTAAAATAGAGACGATGCTACTTTTAAGCATTCATTTACAGGTCTGTTATTTCCTCGTAGACCTCTAGAAGTCTAAAATTGCTTTGTAAACTCAATGACTTATCATTCGGGTCCAGTTTGCAAGAACATGCTTTTATTTTCTCATTCCAATGTCAGTGTGTTCCAACCAGATAAAGTGTCGCTTTTCTGCTGTCCAGTTTTGCTGTGAAAGTCTTATTTAACTAATGAGCCATGCACTGTCGTTTGGCTTATGCTCGATTGTGCGTTGAAATAATGATTCTCGGAGTCGTAAACATGTACGCGTCATTTGGATAATGAAAATAATAATTTATTGAAATGTCGCCTGCGATTTTGAATTCAGGCGGAATTGCGGTTCAGATGAATAGACACAAGCCTGTTGCCGTAATATGGAGCAAAGAGTTCGACTCAAGTGTGTGGAAAATGCCGTTGTGGTTCCCATCCGCCAGAAAGTGACACTAGCCCTTCTACTGGCTATCGTGGTAGGATCTTTTGCTGTGTTGCATCAGAAGCAGTTCGTATTGCAATCTTGAGTTTGGTTAATGATATCAACAGCTCGATATCGTTGTTTTTTATACAGTTCATCAGATTTTGATTCTTCGTCGCACAAAACGTCATGTCAAGCTGTTCTTTAGAATGACCTACCAGCCAAAATAGTTCGGTTGCTTGAACATTGCATTCGCAGTAGTTAGAATATTTCTGAGCGATTGGTTTCGCGCCTTGATAAATTATATTTTCGATGCACAGATTTATAAAGAAATTGCAGAACTATTAAACAATAATTGACTGCGCGGATGGAGGTAACAATTTGTTACATCAAGTTTGCGAGCTTGAAGTAAACACCAATCCCATTGTACTCAACCAGTCATCGAACAACAAAGCAAGGCAGCAAACAGTTCATTTTAGTGACTGCATAGACATCGTGCAGCCGACATTTCCAGTCGAGAACAGTGTATGCCAGACTACTAGAAATGAGAGTCGCATATCTAATTTTCTTTTCCATATATATGCAATGCACTAAGATCCTCACTAGTCAGTTTACCTTCGTACTCTGATGGTGATCATGGAAAGTCGAAACGCGTCAGTGCGTTGCGATGTGTGGTAGTTTTGCAATGTTGTCCGACGACTGGTTATATACAATGGGATTGGTGCTTACTTGAAGCTCGCAAACTTGACTTCAATAATTGTGATTATTAATGGTGGCGGCTGGCTTCCTGCTCTCGAATAAACTGTCGAAGTTGTGATGTCAGAAAAAATGATACGGGCTCCAAAATAAACATTGTTTGCGCTAAAGTGTCATTTTTGTCCGTTCTGACACTAAACGCTACCAAAATGGCCAGTTTAGCCTACTTTAAAACGGAACTTAACCTCGCGCTGAATGGAACTCTGCCGCCGTGGTCAGTGAATGTCTTTATGTCTGACTTATATTTCTGGTGACTCCAGAAAATCAGCATTTGCCAAAATTTTCAGACGTATTAACTTACTTGAAAAATTATACAAACCACTACCGAATCGCTCATCAATTTTACAAAAAACAAAGTAAAAAATCTGCAATCAAGCATACTGTCGGTTAAATAATGTTTGTTGTGGAGAACTAATATATATATGCAAGTATGTATTATGTGTTGCGAACCTCGTAACAAATTAGTTCAGTTGTGACCAGGAGGATAAACCTAAGACCGCATGAACTGAAAGTATAATCTCATGCACATTCGTTTCGTGCTTACTGGCTTCGTGCTTACAGTAGGAGCCGGTATTACGCCCTTTACCCACTATATATTTGGGCGGGGAATGTGGGATAATAGGACGGTATAATCTCCTTGACGAATGTGTAAATCTATAGTAGTGGAGCTAACATCATATAAAGTCTCGACAATACGACTTCAAAGCTAACTCACACCATATAATATATATTCCGAGTGTGTAAAGGATACTAACACTATGGCTATTGTGTCTATAACCGATACCAACATTATAGTGCCGACAAGGTGCAAGGTATTAAAACTATGGTTGCCGAGTCGGTGGCATAATTTTGCCAACATGATGAATGTCAATTTATGCTATATTGCACCGAAATTGAGAATTAAAAATATTTATGAACACCTGTTACTCCAGTAAATCCATACACTCTGACCTTGATCGATATCAGTTATCACATTTCGCGGTAAGCATGACATCATTGAATTCACAACTGAACTAATTTCTTACTAGTTTCGCAAAACCTAATACATACTTGCATATATATTAGTTCTTCGCAACAAACAGTATTTAACTGTAATATATTGAATTGAATGATGTCATGCTTACCGCGAAATGTGATAACTGATATCGATCAAGGCCAGAGTGTATGGTTTAACTGGAGTAACAGGTGTTCGGAAATTGTTGTAATTCTCAATTTCGGTGAACTATAGCATAAATTGATGTCCATCAGGTTGGTATCATGTACCGACTCGGAAACCATAGTGTTAGTATCCAGGTACCTCATCGATTTAATAAAGGTATCAGTTACTAACACAATAGCCATAGTGTTGTTATCCTTTACAGACTCTTATATATATATGCCTATATATATATATATATATACTCCTATATATATTGAAAGTTCTCCACTTCCACAAGCAGTTTGCAATTGTTATATATTTAATGTAATTATGTCATGATTTCCCAGAATAGTGATAACTGCTATCGATGAAGGCCAGAGTGTATGAAGTTGGTGGAGTACCAATGTTCAGAAATAGACTTAATTCTCAATTTTCGTGAAATGTGGCATATCCTGATTTCGATTGTGTTGATAAAACATGTATCGTCTAGCCAAGCATAGTGTTGCTACCAGGTACCTGCTCAAAAACCAGGATTGGTGTATATTACATATAGTCAGTTGGTTTTAAAGTCGCATTGTCAAAGACTATATTCGAAGTTAGGTCCATTGCTGCAGGTTTACTCAGTCGTTTAGCAGATTGTACCGTCCTATTTTTGCACATTTCTCACCCAAATATATTTGGGCTAAAGGGCGTAATACCGGCTCCTACTGGTTAGTCGTCAGTAAGCACGAAACAAATGTACACGTGAGATTATTCCTTTCTGTTCGTGTCGACTTTGGTTTATCAGTTTGGTCCTATTTGTACTAAATATTAGCTCTGCGCAGCAAACAGTTTCTAAAAGCTACCTAAGGTTTTTTTTACCATAAATGTCGCTGTATTCCCGGCAATGTGTTTCTTCCAGATATTTCGGCATTACCTTTAGTATGTCCTTATCACAGGTCTTCTTATCGTAAGTAATTAAACAAAAAATAAATCAGGTTTAAATTTATTTCGAATGGTCTTATTTATACCTATTGGTTGAAATTGTAACTACTGCGGAACTTTTCTTAGGCACACGTGCGTCATGCCTTTGCGTGTCTATATTTTTATGAAGCATATATGCATGTTTGTGTATATTCATGTGTGAATGTAATTCCACAAGCATGCATTTATGCGTTCAATTTACTAGAATCAGATTAAACATTTTTTGCTGTGACGCCAAATCAATTTCTGTACGTATTTCAACTTATAAAACGGCCTGAAATTGGAACTCCCAAAATGGACAGCTTGTAATGCGATATTGGCAGAGAGCTTCAATCGTTTCAAACTAATAATGCGATTGGTGTTCGCTCTGCATTGAGGTTGTCGTCGTTAGACATCGTGAAAAAAGCCGTGCTTGCATGCACTATTTCCCGCGAAGTACTGGGAGAAGGCGATAAAACACGCTACCCGCTTTGTACTGGAGCATAACACATGAACATAGATTTAGATTGCAATATGAAGTATACGTAAATCTTGCTTTATGTTTGCTTGTATATTTTCTGTTTCCGTTCTGTTTAGACGCCAGCAAAGGTTAGCCGAGACGTCTAGTGCTTTGTATTGGGCGAGAATTTCTCCTCTGCTTGCAAGGATTCGTGCTGCGGGCCTGTGTGTCTCCACGCCTGAGAAGGATGAATTGCGACGTGCATTTCCAACGTCTGTGTTTCGTTTGAGCATTTCTGTGCCCCTCCGACCGTCGCTGCATTTTTCCGAGGCTGAAACAAAAGATAAAAGTATGCTCTTATGGGGGCCGACAGTTAAAGTTTTTCGTTATATACAATCGTTTATGATAACTTTTCTTAATTTAATTAAGTAGCGGTGTCTTGCGCAGTTAGGAGTTTTAAAAAAACTACGTTAGGAAGTTTAAAGCGTACGCTAATTCTATTTTTCAACAGTAACATTATAATTAGAGTACGTCCATGCACATGGACGAACACTTTACGGCCTTTGGATAATAATCATTGAAGCACTTTAGCAAGTTTACTAACAGGGACATAGCGAAGAAAAGTCATCATATGTGGCTATTTCGCTACTGATATTCCCTCCATGTAAAGCATGTCCTTTCTCGTATTAGTTAGTCATATAGAGTCAAGCGAATTTGTTTCAGCTTTCATGGTCAAATATGAGATTTCATGTATGCATACTCTACGTGCTTTCTCGCGACTCATCAGTAACTTCCGGTACTATGCCGACGAACCCACTTTACATCTGGCCAATAAATGTAGGATGTTTGTAATTTCCATCCTCTATGCGCAAACGTATGTGTATTACGGCAGTTGTAGATGGAACAATAACCTTGGACTAGGCCTTGTGGTTAGTGCGATGGTTGTTGTGTGAATTTACGTTTCGTTGGACAATATTGGCGATATCTAAGCGCTGTTTTTGCTTCTTCATCACTATGAGTTGGGCCCCTTATGACGCATCCGGGTGGCTCAGTGGTTGGAGCACCAGATTCCGAAGCAGCCTGGCTCAGGTTCGAGCCCTGTCCGCGGCAAATTGTGGTCAGTACGTGATGAGTTCCCAATAAGGACGAAATCGGTCTACTGGATGAATTACCTTTTCTACACTATGCAATACTTAGTTTATACTGACAAATGTATTTACATAATGGGACAGGTTTTTATACCATAATCGTAACCCTGATTAAAGTAATTGTTATTACCACCCGCGAAACCGATATTCGTTTAAGTTATTCATCTGTCGTGATAACAGTTAAACCAGCTCATCTATTAAAGTATTAGAGGTCATTTTTAACTGACACTTATTTCATTGTTAATCATCCGTTTATATTTATATAAACCTCTACACAACACCATTATGGCCAATTTAGCATTAAGGCAAAACAACAGTGATAATACAGCTTCCTTTGGGTTTTCACTGTTTCACATTATAAACACAACCAAACTTCGCAGATAACTCTGCCCAACTAATACAAGAAGTTACAAAGTTGATTAATTTGAAAACTACAACAAGATCGACACTGTGCCATATCGCGCAGGGTTTATAACCAATAACTATGTTGCGAATTTGGGCCACATCCTGGCAGACGAATGGATCCTATGCTGCCTAATTTGGATGTAGTTTACTTTAACTGTTTCTGCTATATGCAAATCTGCCCATCTTGTTTCTTACGCCAATCATGCTCTAGGTGAGAGTAAAATGCTCTGCTGTGCAATCGAATTGATGGCATACGCAAAACGTGACCGAGCCTACATATTTGCTGGAGCTTCATTTATTTTTTTTAATGAGGAGCACATGTTGGTGGATTCATTGTTGGTAACCAACATGTGCTCTGCTTCTCAAACAACAATGGCGTGTACCGAGTGGTGAGGGGACACCACTTGTACCAAATTCCCAAGAAACTCCATGAAATGTCACTGGAGCCGGCTTTTCCTCCAAAAGGAGTCAGCCGCAGTAAAGTAAAGTAAGTAA
>JAQBSW010014610.1:0-11333 GCA_029291075.1 Eudiplozoon nipponicum
TACTCAATTTAATAATTGCTGTATTGCTAATAATTTTCTACGGTTGTCTATTTCAATAGGCAAACTTGGTTTAAACGAATATTATTGCCTTATTAAAAAGATATTCACACTACATGAGGATGGTCCAAATGTTGAAAATATTTATCTTGCGTCGAAATTTATTTTTACAACTAACCAAAATCCAAAGAATAAAAATCTACCTGTTGACTTCTAAAAAAAATCTTTTTCAACGCTAATACGGTATTTTCAAAATGATTCAGTTCTTACCGCTGTCTGCGCAGCCAGTTTTTTGCTTAATACTTTTAAATTTCATCTTGAAAAAGAATATATGTTTAACTGACTCACACTTCTTCTGATACGTCGGGTTTTTCGCCTGTGCATTGTCGATGTATCCCCAGTAAAATATAAATTATCGCCAATTGTAGATGCGCTATTTATGCTTTTTGCAACTTCTCTGTCTACCTTAAAGGAGTGATGAACGTCTTTATTGGAATTTGGAATCGCACTACGTTTCTCGCCAATATCGTCAATCTTACCATACACGTTGTCCATTTGTCTTTGATCATGCTGATACGCTAAATATTTGGCCAGTCGTGAGTCTCTATGGAAGGTTAACAGATGTGGAGCATTATGCAGCCAATCCAGATCAGCTTTTTTTTGATCACGAATCTGTTTCCGACCAATTGTACCGACTGCTTGATTTGACGCCTTTCCTAATTTAATTGGCAGTCCTTGTTTATATGTTGCAGAGCTAACACCCTCGATTGGGGTACTGACTTTTCTGACGTTTCTCTCTGGTATAAATTTGAAATGAACATTATTTGTGGTAGTCTGTGGATTTTGTTGTTTCTGTCGGTGTCCAACTTGTTCCAGTTGTGATTTATGGATACGCAATCCGGCACTGACATGATCAACATCTTCGTCGTTTTTCAACTCAACATTTTGACTTTTAGAATTGGAAGCTGCCAGCAGACTGTTTAACGGTGCCAGAGCATCCAATTTTATGACGAGGTATCGATTTCTGTGTGGTCTAGAGAATGGCTTTAAACGTAAAAATAAAATGTTAACCAGAATTTCACAGTTGAAATAGAGGCGACAAAACAACGATTTGAAGAACAATTAACTGACCTCATTTTATCTGATATTTCATGTACAAAATAAATATCCAGGAAACGCTGTTTCCACAACTTCCCATTTTGCATGTGGCGAAACTTAGCGCTTCATTTACTGTCATTAAACAGACTTTAAAATGAATTTATTTTTCGTTTATTTAGAGCCAAAAAAATTTTTTTTATCCAAAGACTACAAATGGAGGATGGGACGAATTCAGGTTCATTAAAATTGATATAAGTAATAATAAATAATAATAATAACGTATTGAGTCGAAAATGGTGATCCTCAGAAATAGTGGTTTAAAATGTTTGCAAATCTATTTAAAATGCAGTAACTCTCGTCTTTATGATGGGTAAAATAACGAATGTCAACAAATACAAAGGTGGTACTTAAAAGGTGTCTTTCTGACGCGTTGAGAACAGTGGTTCAGAAACTGTAAATAATGGCTCTTCATCTATACCGAAGATGCATACTAATGGAAATAAACATTTAATTTTAAGAAAGCAGTATTGAAAGTTTCATTTTACAAGCTTATTGGGATTAACAACGACAGCAACGTGTCTCACACCTTATATATTATTCTTCGTAAATACTACTATGAAAATATGAGTAGGCACCAATCCCATTATATATATATATATATATATATATATACCATGGTGTAGGCACCAATCCCATTATATATATATATATATATATATATATTTATTTGTCAGTATAAACTAACCATTATATAATGTGCTTCAGAGTAGCTCGATGGTTAAAGTTACAGTCTCAGAAGCAAACATGCCCATATTCAAGTCCTGTCGGTGGCAAATACTTGAAAGCTTTTGACGAGTTCCCAATAGATATGAAACCGGTTTACTGGATGAATTTCATTTTCTACATAATACAGTGCTTAGTTTTTACTGAAGAAGTTATATATAATAGGATTGCTGTTTATATCAATCATGTGACCTTCATTTAAATAACGCATGTTATTGTCCTGTCAGCACATATGTCAGAATTTGTTAACATAAACAAATAATTAAATATTGGATTAAGAGTAATGTTCAAAACGTTTAATGCCATTTACGAAAGCGTTTATTGCTCTTTAGCTACTTGCCAGTAATTACGATCTCCTTGAGGTTTGCGTGTTGAAGTTTTGTTGGTGTCAAAATTGCATATATTAAAACAACAGTTCGTTGCGCAGGTGGTGATATTTTTTTAAAAAAATCAAGTTTGCGAACATGGGATAAACACAAATCCCATTCGATCTTACCAGACGCACAACACAATAAAAGTGACATTAACATTTAATCAAATTTGCGATCTTGATATAAACACCTGACCCATCATGTGCATACATTTGTCAGTATAGACTAAGTATTGTATAGTGTGGAAAAGGCAATACATCCAGTAGACCGGTTTCATCCTTATTGGTAACTGCCCTCAATTTGCCGCAGGCAGTACGTGATAAGTTCCCAATAAGGAATAAACCGGTCTACTGGATGAATTGCCTTTACTAACTAATAGAATACTTAGTTTATACTGAAAAATGTATGTTCATAATGTATGTTTATATCAATATCAAAATCTTGATTAAATTAAATGTTATCAAAGCCTGTATAATAAATGTCCGTTTAAAAATGACATTAATTTTGTTTTTTGCGACTGGTGAGATACAGTTTAACAATAATTGATTGCGCGGGTGGTGGTAACAGTTCTTTAAATCAAGTTTGCGAGCTTGAAGTAAACACCAAGATACAATGTGTTAATTGTTCATGTCAAGCTCACAAACTTCACTTAAATAACATCACATATACTAATCAAAAGTTCGACATCAAAACATAATATTTGCACATAATACCTCATGATGCTGTAAGCATATCTGTAGATGACGTGACATCAAAGCAGACAAAATACCACCAAAATAAGTACATCAACCATTTTGAACTGCAATATCTTAAGAAAAGATCACAAATACTTCCTCGTTCGGCACCAGATATTACACATTTGTAATTGTCACGATATGAATAAATTAAAAATTTAATGTTTTCTCATTATTACTTGTGACAAACAAGCATAAATCCATTTTGGTAAAAAATATGAGGCTTAAGCTTAGATAGCCGTTGTTCGGAGTGGTTTTTATTTCATTTTGCGTGATATTTAACTTACCTTCCATATTCTGGAGAGCATTCTTCAGTAATTATCTGTTCCCTCACAGAATGCACATAGCATCGGCTTGTATCAAATATAGTTTCTTTTTCATTTTATATCGAACATGAAACGTTTTTATCTAAATGTTACTCCAATGCTGTTTCAAAATAAATTTTCCATTGGACAACTCAGTCTACTTGTAGCCAAGGACTTCGACATAAATGAAGTGAAATTCCGTTTCCTCTGCTCAGGTGTGAATTAATATGTGCAGTCTAAGAACTTCTTAAATGCTTAAATGATTGATTCACTTATTGTATGTACGAAACCCATTGGTCACTCGAATTGCACATTTTGCTTATGCTTAATTTGACATTAACTAACTTTGTACTATTTTTACCACGGTAATGCTCAGAAAAACTGTGTGATATTAATGACTGGTTTGGGCTGGAATACTATATTTTGTTTAATATCAAATAAGTATAGCTCAGCCTCTAGTGAACGCCTCCCATTTAATATTTTTTGTAATGGCATGCATTTCAGTACAATCTTAAACGTTAGAACGTTATAAGTTTAAGACCACAATTCGATTCGTAAATTATGAGATAGATATGTTAATTTTGGTGGCCCAATTCTGAACAACAAGTTTCGAAAAGAAATGGTTTTCTGCAAATGATCTTTCAATATTTTTCGATTGATTTTGATTTCCAACAGAAACGGTTCTATCACTCGAAATGTCTACCATACAACGCTTAGAAATATCTGCCAAAATTTAATAACTTTACATTTTATCAAGAATTTTTTTTAATATCATCCAATATACAAGTTAGCATACATGCAAGCTTTCCTCGACAAGTCTCTGGCGGTTCACCATTAGCTCAGCAAAAACGCAGGCTTACTCTACCTCCGACTATTTAAATTGATTAATTTTAGGAAATCATGTACAAGCCACGCCTGGTTACCTTGTTACTGGGTGATCTATTCCGCCTTTTTGAGCTGGTTGCCAACTGTTGTAGAAGACGGGAATTCAATGGCAAATTCAGCCATCCAGATTGGTGGTACCATAGTAGTCCAGGACATTTGATTTTTGCTTTCTGATTATTAACAGATTCTCGCCTTACCGGAGTTAACATCGATGATGCCGACAACAAATTATCATTTGCTTGCGTATGTGTGTCAGTTCCTTTGCAGCGACCTATTATGCACTTTGTTTCCGTATTTTCTAAACTTGCGATAGAAGTATTAGTGTTTCGCAAAATAGCGCTTTTCTTGTTTTCATTACTTGCAGATCTAACCGTGTCGACAACCTTATCTGGTTCAAATCGCGCCAGATAAGTAATTGAAACATCGTCAATTTCATCAGATTGAGCATAAGAGTCGACGGATAGAGAGCTATCACTTGAATGATCTGGAGTTATCTGTAAACTAACAGGTACAATGAGACCCAAATGGCTGGTGTTCTCCACGATTATGCTCTCATCGCCTTGAGCTATTCGGTCGCGTCTTGCTAAATAAGGATGATTTTCGTTATTTCCTAAGCATTCAACTGGATACAGTGAGGATGCAGGGGAGGTTGGCGAGGGTGAATCGAAAGGATGACGTGCGGAACCGTCTTCGTGTTGGCTCGGTGGTGTGTATCGAATCCTTACACTGGCAGCTATCAGTTGTTCAGTTTTTGGCATATCTGCTAGTCTAAATATGAGCCGATATTGAGAATGAAGTTTTAAAGCCAGTGGGTTATCCTCACGAGTGTTATATTTCTGTTCATGGTGTAGACTACTCCCGTTCTCTTTCACATTTCTTCTTTGTATTTCTGACTCGTTGGTCGGATGAAACGCTAATTTATTCATGAATTTTTGATTGGATTTTATTCTTGTTTCAGCATTCCAAGGTATGTGCTGAGCTAATGAAACCACGTGAGGCTCGTCCAACATGGGGATCGAATAATTTATTGGTCGACTTTGTCTTTGCTTGGCATGCAGTTCTGCACCAGCGTCCACTGGTGCCTTTTGGCGAACGGCATAAGAGTCTGTGTAATAAATTTTGTAAAGCAAATAAAATTATTAGTACTCAATGTAACGCGCCGCAAACTGCTAATTGTCTGCAAGCAAATTAAAATTCGTTTAAAGCTAATTTTTTTATCTAGTATCCAAAAAACAGTAAGTGATCTGCGATATTTGCCAGCTAACAATAAATTTTAAATGCATTCGAATCAAATCTATTAATTCCTGTTTTATATATAGCTTCGACGTCCAACATTAAACGAGTTTTCTGCCAATTGGTGTTCTCAGTAACAAGTTAGTTTAACAATGATCCGAAGTATATGCTAAAGTCAGCATAGAAAAAGTATTTAATTTTACGTACACTTTTGTGTCGTTCGTAGGTGCAACTTATTGGAAGGAAACAACACTCTACCCCAACTCCACATTATATTTTGTCAGTTGGTGCTGTACAATTAGATGATGCAGACTCTTACTTTTAATCATGTTTGCGATCTTGATGTAAACACCCGACTCATTATTTACATAAAGTTTTCAGTATAAACTATTTCTTGTATAGTGTGGAAAAGGCAATTCATCCAATAGACCGGTTTCGCTCTTATTGGAAACTAATCACGTACTGTCGAGAAATTGCCGCTGACAGGACTCGAACCTCTATTTGTATGTATAGATTTAACTTCTTACAAATTCTTCGGCAATGAAGCTTCAAATCCAAAACTCTATGTATGATATGCCCCATACCTGCAACGAAAACAATCACCATAGCTTTGAGATTGTCTAAATTTCACCAAAAGTTAGAATAACAAACAAATCTGTACATATGCTACTTCAGTATACTTTGGTCAAGATCGACATCGATTATCACTTTTCGTAGGAACCTTTACATCATTCAAAGAAAAATGCAATATTCATATATTCTTGTTTGCCTAGAGCTGACATATATGCAGTCAAGTGTTAGGCATTGTGTATTTAGTTACAAGTCAGCCTAAACAATAACGGAATGATATATGACAGTCAGAATAACAAATTTAATAATCTTATTTACACACACACACGCATTATCCCTAGTATATAAAATTATTTTAGTTAATTCTTTGCAAAAAAGGGTATTTATATTTTACGTTTCCATGATAAACACGACAGTTTGATAAGGTATGTGATGAAAACAATACAATTAAACAATAACTGATTTCGCGGGTGGTGGTAACAATTTTTTAAATCAAGTTTGCGAACTTGAAGTAAACACCAATCCCTTTGTATTTGACCAGTCTTCAAACAACATAACAACTGGCGGTAGTTTTGCTATGTTGTTTGACGAATGGTTAAATACAATGGGATTGGTGATTACTTCAAGCTCGCAAACTTGATTTTTATTTAAATTGTATGTTTGTGTGTTTGTATGTTTGTATTCAAGTATGTATTAGGTGCTGCGAACCTAGTAACAAATTAGTTCAGTTTTGACCAGAAGGATAACACAAAGACAGCACGAACTGAAAGTTTAATCACATGCACATTCGTTTCGTGCTTACTGGCGACTCATCAGTAGAAGCCAGTATTACGCCCTTTAACCATTATATATTTTGGTGAGGAATGTGGGATAATAGAACATTACAATCTCCTAGACGAATGGTAAACCTATAGTAGTGGAGCTAATATTATATAAATTCTCGAAAATGCGACATCCACACTAACTAATTCTATATAATATATATACCGAATCTGGAAATGACACTTACACTATGGTTATTGTCTAAGTAACCGATATCAAACTTATATTCCCAAAAAGTTACATGGTACTAACATTATGGTTGCCAAGTCGGTACATGGCACCATCATGATGAATATCAATTTATGCTAAAGTTTACCGAAATTGAGAATTACAACTATTTCTGAACACCTGTTACTCCAGTGAATCTATACACTCTGGCCTAGATTGATATAAGTTATCACATTTCGCGGTAAGCATAGCATCATTGAATTCAATATATAACAGTTAAATACTGTTTGTTGTGGAGAACTAATATATATGCAAATATGTATTAGGTGTTGCAAACCTAGTAACAAATTATTTTGGGTACTGACACAATAGCCATAGTGTTAGTATCATTTACAGGTTCGGTATATATATTATATAAATTGAGTTAGCGTGGAAGTCGCATTTTCGAGACCTTATATTTCGTTAGCTTCACTAGGACAGGTTTATACATGCGTCTAGGAGATCTTACCGTCCTATTATCCCACATTCCTGACCAAAATATATAGTGGTTAAAGGGCGTAATGCCGGCTCTTACTGATGAGTCGCCAGTAAGCACAAAACCAATGTGCATGACATTATACTTTCCGTTCATGCTGTCTTTAGTTTATCCTTCTGGTCACAAATGAACTAATTTGTTACTAGGTTCGCAACACCTAATACATACTTTCATATATATTATTTCTCCTCAACAAACAGTTTTTAATTGTATGTTTGTATGTAATTATGTATGGTTTTTGTCTACTTATATGTATATTCGTATGCATTTATAGATGCATGTTTGTACGTATTTATGTGTGCATGCTTGTATGTATGTATGTAAGAATGTACGTACGTAGGTATGTATGCATGTATTTATGCATGCATGTTTTATATCAAACAGCAAAAACCTTCGCTAAATGATTAGAGGTTTCATCAGCACGATTTAGCAATTGACTGGCCGTGGAATAAGGGGCACATTACGTACATGCACAAGAGAAATGAAACTCTGTATGTACATAGATCATCGAAGTGGTATAAAAACCAACAGAAGCATCGACAAAGTTAGATGGACAAAAGAACGGGAAGGAAAAACACGTGCTACAGAATAACGAAATATAAATGGCTTGGCACACAACAAGCTGTAAAATTCTATAAATCAAGTTGGCGAGATTGAAGTAAACACCAATCCAATTGTATTTAACCAGGCGACGAGCAACATATAAAAAGCTGTTTATATCATGCCCGCAACCATGCTTAATTAATTTTTATCACTGCCCGCGCAACCAATGTTCGTTTGATCATAAAAAAGAAATTCCAATTATCATAAATGCAGAAGTCAATCGAGAAGAACAGCCACATTAAAAAATTCCCCCAATGCTAAACTCAAACCGTCCACACATGAAAAGTATAAAATGCAATCTTTACAAACTTTCTTTTATTAAGCAATCATTCATTGCGCGGGTGGTGATAGCAAGTTTGCAAGCTTGAAATAAACACCACTTAGACTATGGTTAACCGGTCGTCGAACAAAATAGTACCACTGCCGTCTTTATTTACTCAACATGTAATTTAAGACAAGCTTAGACGAATTAACGTTGTCAAGATCTTAACAAGAATATGCTCAAATCAAATTACTTTAATCTATTCAATTTGCGTATTTTTATTCCCACTGAATAATTAAATATTTATATCTGTGGAACACAACGGATAATATTTCAGGTATTACTGAATCGGTGAAATTTGTTATATCTTGAAATCCGTTGTATTAGTTCTATGTATCGATTCGGCAGCCATATAGCTGGTGCCATTTACCGACTAGAAATCCATAATGTTGGTACACGAAAAGCCCAGCATATATAATATAAAGTGAATTCTCTTAGAGGTCGTATTTTCGAAGAATGTTTATGAAATTAACTCCATTGCTGCTTGAATGCCCCTTCGTGTAGGAGATAGTACCGTCCAACTGTCCCACATAACTTGACCCAATATATAGTGGATATACGGCTTTGTACCGGCTCCTAATGACGTGTCGCCATTAAGCACGTAACAGGTTTACATCAGATTATACATTTCGGTTATGCCGACTGGTTTATCCTTCCGATCCGAATTAAATAAATTTTTTGCTGGCTGTGCAACAGCAAATACAAAATTACAATTCAGGAAGCGTTATGTTCATCTTTAATTGAAATTCTTTCAAGGTATGAAAAGGAAATGCTAACACGTGGAGCACATTTCTGTGTACAAAAATGATTTCCAAATTGTCGTGATATCATTCATATACATACATCGAATGAAAACTTCTATAATGAGCTAACGAAAGGAGTCAATACATTACTTTAACGCAAAAGGGTCTAGTGATGAAATGGTGAGAAAACTGAACAATAGCAGAAGAGCCTCAAACAAAATACAATTTTCACATAAAGACAAGCAGTTGAACATTAAAATCTTTAAAATAATATAAAGAAAGTTTATTTACACCAGGCAAAGTATAGGGAATTGTTAATCTAGCAACTAATGTCTATAATTCACCTATGAAAGTATTTAACCAGTCGTCGAACAACAAATCTAAATTATAGCCAGTCGCACGCACTGATGCGTTTCGACCATCCATAGTCATCAGCAAAATACGACGGAACACTAACTAGCGAGGATCAAACCGCAAAGCATACATATGGAAAGCAAACTTAGATAGGCGGCTCTAACCTCTAGTAGTCTAGCATACCAGAGTCTGAATGTTATTGCACAATTCCTATGTAATCGAGTAAACATCAACTGTTTGCAGCTTTCCACACACACACGCACACACACACAATATATATATATATATATATATATATATATAAAGGCAATAAAATTGAATAATAATAGATTTCGCGAGTGGTGGTAACACTTCATTAAATCAAGTTTGCGACATTGAAGTAATCACCAATCCTATTATATTTAACTATACGTCAAACCACATAGTAAAACTTCCGCCAGTTGCACGCACTGACACGTTTCGACCTTCCATGATCATCATCAGAGTTCAAAGACTGGTAAAATATAATGAAATTGGTTTTTACTTGAAGCTCGCAAAACCTAATCTAAAGAATTTTTGTCACCACCCGCCCAATCAATGATTGTTTAAGTTTATTTTCCATATAAATGTGTGTGTGGCGAAAGTTGCAAACAGCTAATGTTCGTGACATCTCTAGTCGAGTACAATGTAAGCGAGACTACAAGGTGAGAGCCGCATATCTAAGTTTGTTTTCCATATATATGCAATGCGGTTTGATCTACGCAAGTCAGTTTGCCGTCGTACTCTGATGATGATCATGGAAGGTCGAAATGCGTCACTGCGTTGCGGCTGGCGGTAGTTTTGCTATGTTGTTCGACGACTGGTTAAATGCAATGGGATTGGTGTTTACTTCAAGCTCGCAAACTTGATTTAAAGAGTAGTTACCACCACCCTCGCAATCAATTATTGTTAAATTGTATTGTCTATATATGTATATGTGGCGAAAGCTGCAATCAGTTAATGTTCGTAACTGCATAGAAATTGTGCAGCTGACATTTCCATTCAAGCACAATTTATTAGAGACTACCATGGGTGAGAGCCGTATATTCAATTTTGGTATCCACATATATGCAATGTGGATTTATCCTCGCTAGTCAGTTTCCCATCGTACTCTGATGGTGATCATGGAAGGTTGAGAAGCGTCGGGGAATGATATTGGCTGTAGTTTTGCTACGTTGTTCGACGATTAGTTAAATATAATAGTATTAGTGTTTACTTCAAGCTCGCAAACTTGATTTAAAGAATTTTGAACGCTTTCGTGGAACAGAGGGCATGCTTAGCTCAGATAGGCAAATAGCTGACACTAAACGTATAACTAGATGTCATACATCCAGATAAAAATCGATATAAACAGACACATTAACTGGCACGTCAATCTAAATCTCGAACCATCCACACATGTGACATTTAAAATACAGATTTAACAAACTTTCTTCTTCTGTTTAGTTAAGCTTCAATGAAATAAAATTGTCAAGATCTTGATTACTTGTAACTCATCACTAGGAGTTGGTATTACAGAATAGTTGCCGAAACGCATGTGCGAGCGAGATCATACCTTCCGTTCATGCTGACTTAGGTTTATCATTCTAGTCCACTAATTTGTGACTAGTTGCGCAATAAATAATACAAAATTACATATACATTAATTCTTCACAGCAAACAGTATATGACTGTCATGATCTTAGCAAAAGTATTCACAAGTATATTTAAATTCATCTGTTCAAGATGTGTGTTTTTCTTCTAACTGTATAATATATATATATATATATATATATATATATATATATATATA
>JAQBSW010014611.1:0-11330 GCA_029291075.1 Eudiplozoon nipponicum
TTCTATGGATTCTCAAATCAATCTAGTCGATCTTCTACGGCCACAAATTGATATACGTCTACAGCCATCCCGATTAATTGAGTTTCCTGTCTCTACTGTATGGTGTGCAAGATCCGATTTATTAACATGGCAATACTTCCATGCGGTTTTATGTTCCCCTCTTCTTACCATGATAGGGAGATTGAATTAGGTAGACTGCGAGAAATATTCAGTGCTAATGGGTATCCTCTAAAGTTAATTGAAGCCACTATAATTAGCGTTATAAGAAAATTTAATCATGACTGGAAGTACGTGAAATCAAATAAAATGAAAGATGATCGGAGGGTAATAGTAATACCTGATTCTAAACTAAGTAGGAAAATCAAAATGATAGTATCCAAATACAATATACGTAGTATTTTAAAACAGACCGTTACCATAGGTGGTGAGGGGACACCACTTGCACCAAATTCCCAAGAAACTCCATGAATATCAATGGAGCCGGCTTATCCTCCAAGGAGTCAGCCGCAGTAAACAGTAAACATAGGTATCAAACTGCCCAACCAAAAGGAGAAAATAGACCAATTAGACACATCAGGAGTATATGAAATTCCATGTAACGACAAACTTGATGTATGTAGGTGAAACCATGCGTCCAATTAGGGTAAGAAGAGGGGAACATAAAACCACATGCAAGTATGGCCATGTTAATAGATCGGATCTTGCACGCCATACAGTAGAGACAGGAAACTCAATTAATTGGGATGGCTGCAGACGTATATCAATTTGTGGCCGTAGAAGATCGACTAGATTGATTAGAGAATCCATAGAAATAAAATCGAGAAATGATATCATGAATGAAACAGCCGCAGAAAAATCACTAGGTCCTATTTGGAATACAGCATTAAATAATGGTAGGAAACGAGGATTGTACGAATCTGAATCAGAAACTCGCTCAAGAATAAGAACACTGGATTGATATTAACTTATAGAGGTGGAGGGTGAGTGATTCAATATCTTATAATTTATTATCTGATTGTCTTATAATGTCATCCTTGATTGCTTATTATCTTATTTCTTCTATTATCGATCGTTCTGTTGTTAGTGTAGCGCCTTCAACAAACATTTATCTTTATATAATGGGAAGGTTTATTATTATTTATTTTTTTAAAGCCCAATTTTCTTTGCTTTATTACTAGTATCTTTCTTTATCAGGCAATTTTCAATTTCTTTTACGAACCGTTTAATTTAACTTTCTACCCTTTTGAAACACTTTATCCGCTTCTAATTTAATTTTGCTACCTCTTAATTATTTACTCTTCATAGTATCTTGCTCCCTCCTCACCGGAATGCCACTCGTAATTACTTCCTTTGGAAAAGTACGTGTAAAATAAGTCTGACGTGTGCATTTAGGAAGTGACAGTTATCGTTTTAGTTTCACTTGAATGACTGTTACACGTGCCTGTAATTACATGTAACAGATTAGTTCTGTCTTAAGTAAACGCTCACGCACAAACACACAAACACGCTTATCAAGTAAATAATCAGATGTTGCCAAATCGCTGTAATTTCACTGGGATGAGTGTACACGTGCATTAACTGATTACTCCTCAATCCAAAATAAACGAGAACACATACACACAGGCATGACGTACGCTTATCTAGTGAGCTGTCATTAAATCACTGTAATCTCATTTATCTTTATATAATGGGAAGGTTTATTATTATTTATTTTTTTAAAGCCCAATTTTCTTTGATTTATTACTAGTATCTTTCTTTATCAGGCAATTTTCAATTTCTTTTACGAACCGCTTAATTTAACTTTCTACCCTTTTGAAACACTTTATCCGTTTCTAATTTAATTTTGCTACCTCTTAATTATTTACTTTTCATAGTATCTTGCTCCCTCCTCACCGGAATGCCACTCGTAATTACTTCCTTTGGAAAAGTACGTGTAAAATAAGTCTGACGTGTGCATTTAGGAAGTGACAGTTATCGTTTTAGTTTCACTTGAATGACTGTTACACGTGCCTGTAATTACATGTAACAGATTAGTTCTGTCTTAAGTAAACGCTCACGCACAAACACACAAACACGCTTATCAAGTAAATAATCAGATGTTGCCAAATCGCTGTAATTTCACTGGGATGAGTGTACACGTGCATTAACTGATTACTCCTTAATCCTAAATAAACGAGAACACATACACACAGGCATGACGTACGCTTATCCAGTGAGCTGTCATTAAATCACTGTAATCTCATTGCGAAGAGTGTATACATGCAGACATACTCAAACCAATTTTTCATACACTTTCCTAGTATTTTTTGAATAAACGTTATGTTTAAGATATCTAACAACAAGTATAAATGAGGCAGTTTAAACTAATGTTTCCACTTGACATACGGATTGTCAACTTAGTGGGTGATGTGTTTGCCATTGAAAAAGTTTTCCGTGCTCGGAAATCGAAATATCTGGAAAAATCATGATGACAGTGGATTCAAACATTTCGGTGCGCAATCCGAAAATCAGGAAAATTATATATTTCCTTTCGCGCAATATGTTTCTTTTAAAGTTTATATTACAATTCCCCGACTGAACAGCTTGTGTCCACCGGTCGTGCGGCCGGAATTTTTATGGCTACGGCTGCAATGTTCGTCCAATTTGGAACTGAACAGTTAGACTAGAACTTATGCTTGTTTGAGTTGGTACATTTCAGTCATAGAAAATAAGGCCTATATACTTAGCCATCATTTACACGCACTTTATTAAAGCGTGATAAAATCTGGTTAATTAAGTATAATTTAAACACGTTCGTTTCTTAAAAAATAGTATCAATGTCGTATCATTTCCAAAACTCTAATACACAAAATACCAACTGTGACTTGTATTATGAACAATCTGGGTAAATATTAGATAGATTTATAATTAGTTGACTACGTTAAAGAGAAAAATGTTTAAAATATTCTTAATCAGGTAAAATAAAACGCAGGAATTTTTGGATACATAGGAAGGCAAAAAATTATGAACAAAAAGAACAAGTAACTTTAATTCAGTTAAAAAGCCCAACCAGATGTAGGAACAGGCAGTACAATAATTGAATGCCTGAGAGAATGAACTGGTTGTGCAAATTCTATTTACTTTACTTTAGCATATTTAAATATCGTGCTAGATGGCCTATTTTGCCAAATAAATAGGTATAATTATTAATCGTTCAAAATGACCAACCGTAAATAATCGATTTATCTACACAGTTGAAAAATAATAGTCGATGCAATTTAGAAACTAAATTTAACTACCTAGCTTGACAAAAGACTAAAGTTGCACGTGAGTGACGTAAAGTTAAGTTCATTGCATATGTTAAAGACTTTTACCTGTTCACCAGTTGTCTTAGGATCCAAATTAGTGACAAGAACAGTTCGTCGTATCTCTTCAATTTTATTCCCGTCAGTAGTGGCAGGTAGCGTAGGGTATAAAGGGAACCCCATAGAAGATAGCCTGGGTTCGATAGTTGTGATTACTTGTTCGCCTGGTCGCCCAACAACCATACTTATAACATCCAAAGGCCAATCTGCACTTCGTGGAAGTACACCAGCTGCCGTGTTCGGCGGCGCACGTACAAGTGCAGCGTATTTTTCATCTGGGATGCCATCCTTAGCACCAGCCATGGGGAGAACGATGAGAGCCCGGTCCAAAAAGACGGTATTATTAAGATGCAAAGCAACTTCTGCATTTACTGGCTCATCGTAACGTATATAACACACCTATTGTAAGTTTTACGAAAACTCACCTTGCTGACATCTTCCTTCTCTTCCGTAGGATAGACGGAAAGTTCCTCAATAACACCTACATGGCCAAACAGTGTCCTTAACTGTTCCACTGTGGCCGAGGGTGAAATATTTGTTATCTGAACCACTCTACCCCTAGACCCCGTTGTCATTATGAATGATTCATTAAAACTCCGCTATAAATCGAAGATAGGAGTATATTTAAACAAAATTTAACCGAATAAATCTCAAGTACACTATAGATGTCTAGCACCTCTAACACTATTGTATGTTATTATGCTTATACAGTCCCACCATTAATAAGCCCAAACAAGTTAAACCGTTTGGCCTTACAAAAACCTTTTGTCAGGCCACTGTTTAACAAAGTTTTACTAAGCCACGATATTTCTGTAAAAATGATTATTTAGTTATTTGTAGTAAACAAATAACAAGGAAGTTAAAGTTAACTATAAAAATTGTTTTTTAGGCAGTTTGCAGTTTTCTATTTTTGCGCCTGACTCATGTGACGCTCCTGCTGTAACAGCAGACTCAGTCACGATACAGCTAGTCAGGGCAAATACGGAAACTCACTAGACAGTACAGGCCAGATGTGGTGGAAGCAGATTGCCCCATATTTGATTATAAACTATGGGTAGCCAATGGTAGTCCGATATGAGTTACGGGGATGAAATAACTGTCGGTAACTTTGGAACAAAAACTTCCTTAAAGTAGAATTTTCTGGTATCCAATGTCAAGGACCATATCACTGGGATGGATTTCTTGACTCATTTCAAACTGACACTAGATCCAAAAACTAAGACCATTGGAAAAGACGTATGTGTGTGTGTTGACACACACCTGGTCTGACATCTCAGCGGTTAGATCACTTCTATTACCCCGTCCTACAGTCGCAAGTGATTTTTCCGATATCATCGAAAAACACCTTACCATGTTTCAACCTTTTAATGTCAAGAGAAATGGATTGAAGACAGATTTTAAGCACCAAATAGAGTTGGGGGCTCCATTGCTTTGCTCACCAAAGGCCCGACCGTTGGCATAACACAAGCACTCAGTTGCTTAGTGTGAATTTCACCAATTGCACGAAGAGGGAAATTGTAGAAAGTTAAATTCTATTTTTGCTTTTCTAATATTGGTAGTTCCCAAACCTGAGCCGGGACAATGGAGGGTTTAAGGGAACTATCGTCTATTAAACTTAGTGACTAAGGGTGATTCCTATTTCTAACTGGAGTACTCTGCTCTGAGACATAACGGGACATGAGGTTTATTCAACTTTAGATCTCTAGTACTATGGTTGCATAGTACCACAATGTGTAAACAGTGGCCTGACAAAAGTAAGAATTTTAGGTCGCTGGAAATATCTTCCTCTACACTAGAACTATTAGCTAATTAGAGCCCCATAGACGCCAATTCTTTATCAGTCTTAATGAGCTTATATTGTCTGATAGGGTGGTTTTCTCTGCGTCACCCTGCTTAGTCGTTAGAGAATCGGATTTCGAAGCAGACGTGCCCAGGTTCGAGCCCTGTCAGCGGCAATTCTGGCCAGTATGTGATGAGTTCCTAATAAGCACGAAACTGGTCTACTAGATGAATTTCCTTTTCTACACTATACTGTAACACGCGGCTACGCGTTAAATTTTACAAATATAGTTCTCTTTAAGATCAAATAGTTTGATTCCGGTTTTACATAATAAATGTCGTAAATGTAATTTTAGCAACAATCTCTGTTAGTTTCAAGCAGTTTTAATTGATATTTCTTGAACTGTAAATTTAATTGTAATTAATAGGGTTGTAAACGCCCCAGCTTCAAGTAAATACCGTACGACATTACAAACTCGGTTAGAGTGCCATAAAATAAAGAGTTAGTACTGTTAGGGGGCCTTTAACAGGGGCGGTCTTGTGTTCTCTGGAAAAATGCCGAGGAAGTCCGTAAGTGTGATATTGTCCCGAAGTACTCCTAGACTCTTCTGACCAGCTCGGGTTGACTTGGGTTGTGGTTCATTCTGATGTGGCGTTGGAATCTCGCTGAGTAACTTCGTTGAAGTTCTGCAGTAATTGGCTCGTCTCTCTTGTTGCACAGCAACAAGATTGGCGTTACTGATGTTGACAATGTTGGTAAAGCAAGGCCAAAAATCAGCGTTTGTGAAAGTTAGGAGACAGCACTTTGGAGACACGCACAGCAGAAGGCAATCGCGACAACTGAACTTCATGGTAAATTCACCGTGCTTAAATGACCATGTAATAGCCATATATGGCTACTTGCACATTATTGGTTAACGACAAGTTTTGCTTTTTTCTCATTGGTTTAGCGTAAATCGAATTAAATTTAATTTACGCAATATGTCGGCAGTTGCCTTGTGTTGTTACATCATTTTCCTCTCTGAAAAAAAGGGGAAAAAGTCCTTTCGGCGAGGCTAGATAAGAAATGCATGACAGAGTTCGAACCAAGTTAAGCAAAAAAATAATTTCCCGTAAATGCTGGTCTTAAGTATGTTTGTTGGTTGCTTCAACAATGATATGATGCCAAGTAACCACTATGAATTGCTATACATATTGTTAGCTCTAGTGGCCGGTCATACTGCGCGATGCAAAATATAGCAGTATAATATTTGGGATCCGCAGCGTGAGAATTTCGAGGTAAATCGGCACTGAAGTTGCCAGGTATAAGTTAAAACCTAGGCAGGTTGGATCGTCATCAATGTGTTTGTATACGACAAAAGGAGCTAAAGTGTGTGCTCAACGTTGTGGTCATGATATATGTAGAGTGGTCTTTGTGCAATTGATAAAGTTAACATATGCATTGAAAGTGGCCTGTATCATGATATGAAGCTGATAATTACTAAGTGTTGCTACACGAAAGCGTTAGCTCCAATTAGCTGGTCATACCAAAATAGGATGTGTGATGTCATGTGTGAGACTTGCATTATAATGTAAAAAATATATACATAAAATCAAAGGTAACTGCATAAAAAAATATGTACACGAACATTGCCTCAGAGATGGCATAATACCAAAGAACTGTTCAAAAATGCTACACAATTGTTAGCTAAGAGCAGTTGGTTATGCCACGTGAAATAAATGCGAAAAATAACATAAAGTTAAAAATTTTGATACGTAGAATAAAGAAAATTTAATGTTAAAAAATATCAATTACGCGTTATGCAAAGCAGGCTATTGAGATTGTGAGCAGACAGAGCCTGAGACGTGTGTAGCAGGTTGACTGCTCTCAGAATCAGGCAGATCGATAAATAGTTTCAACCTGTCTATACCTACTGATGTCAGTGTCTCGCCTTGCATAATAATGAAGTATTTGGGTTGTCTGAGCAAAATCGGGTAAGGACCGCGATACTTTGGTTGTAGTGGTGCAACAGCATTGTGGTAGCGGACGAGTACTCTCTTGCAGCTGTAGAGCTGCGGGTGAACGAAGACTGTACGAGGAGTATGTCTCGAATGCTGTTCAGACATGTTACCGAAATGAAGTCGAAGACGGGTAGCTTCGTCTTGTGTGTCATCATGTGCGGGTAGTAGACGTGGGAGCTGACTAGGCAGGCATAGATCCATTGCCATACAAGAGTTGTGATGCAAACGTTTTAATGAATTCACGAGTACGGGAACGTATGACTAGCAGAACTAAAGGTAGTGCAATGACCCAGTTGCCATTAATGGACGAGGATGCTAAAGCAGATTTGAGTTCCCTATGCATTCTCTCTACCATACCGTTAGCTTGGGGACGGTAGTCAATCGTCTGGCGAAAGGTGCATCCCATGTACCGAAAGGTGGTTTTGAAACGATCCGATGAGAAACAAGTGTCTCTGTCAGTGATGACCTCATTAGGAACACCATAATTGGATATCCATGCAGAGATAAAACCGTTAGTTACTTCGTCTGCAGAAATGGTACCAAGAGGTAATGCACAGGCCACCGTGTAAATCTATCAATCATATTTAGAAGGTAGCTGAAACCTTGAACCTTTGTCAGATGAACTATGTCGATGTGGACGATGGCTAGGCGAGAAGTAGTTCGGAAATTTTACAACTTAGAACGACTGTGCCGTGTGATCTTGTTTTTATGGCAAATGGCAAACTCGGAGACCCATCGTTTTACGTTCTGCCTAAGTCTGTGACCACAGAAACGATCTGGGAGAAGTCGGACAGTCGCTTGGCTTCTTGGGTGAGAAATCGAGTGAACCCCTAGGTCAAAACGTTTTATAAAGCTGACTGGTCAGCAGGGCAGCTTGTTGGACTGCGTACCAGTAAGTAAACAATTGGTAAGCCTTTCCAGGGACGGCATATGAACTTGGTTGGGTGACGCGCTACTAATCTTTGAATATGAATGTCACCGCGCTGTTCCGTTCGCATGAGGGATGGCGTTAGTGCAGGTTCACTGAGTGTCACGGAGTTGACAGTGAATGGCGACGGCAATGTTGGTTGTAGCGAGACGTCTGGCCTGGAAAGGGCATCTGCAATGAAGTTTTGTTCGCACTTGACGTGATAAATGTCAAACTGCCATTCGCTTAGACGTGAATGCTGTCTTTCCTCTTTGGCAGGGTACTTGGCGTTAGTTGAAGTTGCGTTTCAAAGTGTGCTAACTAATGGTGCATGATCTGTGAAAACAACAAATCTGCTACTGCCAATGATGCTGATAAAATGGCGCACTGCGTCGTGGATGGCAAGGAGTTCTCGACCAAAAGTGTCGTATCTCGTTTCTACTGGCTGGAGAGTACGCGAGTAGAATTTGATAGGCTTCCGAACTCCGTTGATCTCTTGTTCCAAATTGGCTCTAATAGTGATTTCAGAAGCATCAGTTGTGAGTAGAAATGGACGGTGGAAATCTGGATTCGTTGTAGCATTTGCTAACGAGTTGATGACGAGTCGAAGTAATTCCTCGTCTTCGGATGACCAAGTAATGATGGAATTCTTGCTAAGTCCTTTTTGTTTCCGCAGGTGCCTGCACAAAGTATAAAGTTGTCTTGAAAGGCTCGGAAGGAAATTGCAATTGTAGTTTAGTACTCCCAGAATTTTCTGCAACTCGCTAACAGTCTTCGGTGACTTGATATTCTTGATTGAATCCGCCTTTGACTTTGCTTTACTTTACTGCGGCTGACTCCTTTTGGAGGATAAGCCGGCTCCATTGATTTCATGGAGTTTCTTGGGAATTTGGTACAAGTGGTGTCCCCTCACCACTCGGCTTTTTGATCAAGGACGCACCTCTAGCCTTTGCACATCCAAGCGCAGTCTGCAAGGCAGCAGTAAGTTGCATGGTTGCCGGTGGCTGTTGAGCTCATTCGCCATTCGGAAGTACGGGGTACTGTCCAGGAGTCCATGTAATCCTGTGGCTGTTGAACCCTTTTGTGGCGGGGAACACACGCCGGGTCATGGTGCCGTCGTCGGGCTCATGTGTTATTTTATAGGAGATGCGATTGCCGGTCGGAAATCCACCACGCCCTGTTGACACCACCGCCATAGCCCCGTTAGCCCATGTACGATCGGCCATCGAGACATGGTTGACACCGTCGTGCCACGTTGAATACCTTATGACATGCCCTAAGAAGTCCACGGATGTAGTTGCAATCTGCGTCTTGTCATAGTTGATCTTGAGTCCGTGGTGGGATAAACGTGAGAGGACATTTCGTAGATACTTGTCATGAGATTCTATGTCTGGACTGAATACCATTATGTCATCGAGATATGTCATACAATAAACAGAGTTGTCGCGTAGTATGTTGTCCATGAATCTTTGAAATGTCTGTGTAGCACACTTAAGTCCAAAAGGCATGTAAAGATAATCGAAAAGGCCAAATGGAGTGATGACTGCAGTCTATTCAATACCCTCTGGTGCAACCGGGATGTGATGCTAGGCTTTTCTGAGGTCAATCACTGAGAATAAATTGCTGCCGTTGAGTATTTCAAGTAGGGTGTTAATATTTGGAATAGGATATGCATCAGATTTTGTCACTGAATTTAGCTTACGGTAATCTCCGCAGGCTCTGTACGATCCGTATGAATTGGAGACTAAGTGCAGTAGTTACGCCCATGAACGTTTCGATGGTCTGATGATTCTCCTTTCCAAAAGCCTTGAGAATTCCTCTGGGGCAGCTTTTAGTTTAGCCGGGGCCGGTGGTCGTTTATTGAGTGCAATAGGTTGTCCTTCTGTGACGATATGGTGCATCGTGTTGGAGACTAGTAGCTCTGACTTGTTAAGATCAAGAAGCGGCTTGTATTTTCGAAGAGCTGTTGATATCTCTGCTGAATGATGCACTGGGGTTGGCTGAATGACCTGTAACTCCAAATGCTTGGAGGCAAGTGTTCAAAAACTTTGCTCAAGTCCGGTGGAGGGATCGATGATCTTTTGATTGACAAGATCAACAATGAGCCGACATTTTAAAAGGAAATAAAAGCCTATTATATTGTGTGAGACCTTGGCAATGATGAAGTTGTGAGAAAATTCACGCCGTAAACCTATGTTGAGTGTGCGATACCGTCAGCCGTAAGTAGGTATGGGCTCGCCTGTAGCTGTTGCGAGAAGAACGCCTAGCGACATCTCGGCCATTGAATCACCCTTGAGATCTGAGACTGCTGCACCTGTGTCTACGATGAATTCTTCGCCGGTTCTGAAATCAAGAATGTGCAGAAGTTGGTTGGGATGATTGGCCGGGTCATGCAAACATTGCGACCAGTGTTGCCCGTTTGGCTCTCTATGTGGAAAATTCTGCGTGGACGAAAAGCGTTGACAGGAATGTCGGATTGTAATTGGTTTCTTCCCTGTGGCGCCGTTGCTGCCATTGATGCGCAGAAAGTACGGTCCTCTACTTGCTGCGCCAGACGTTTCCCGATCCTGATGCACCCCTGCGCCTGTGTTCTATTGTCCTTTCCGACAACTGTGGAAATTGACACTCATTCGGAAATTCTTCGGAACGGCAAAGACAGACTTGGCATGAATAAAAAACTTCTTGTGATTATAGCACCAGTTCTTTTGGGCATATCTGTTAAAGGATTGCGGGGATCTCGATCGCCGCCTACCAGTATAATTAGTTTTAGGCATAAATTTGGGTCGAGCATTCACTTCATTTAGCTCGGATTTCGTTATGGCTAATCCTTCTTGAACATTAGCCATGGTCGCTAATGTCCTCTCTAAAGAGAAGAGCTTATCATCTTGCGGGGGTGGAAAAAAGGATGACGGATTTACCTTAGGTTCCAAAACCCTATATTCTAACTCACATTTCTCAGATAAGTCATCTATAGAGAGAGTGTTGGGAAGCTGTTTGGCGAATAGTTTTAATGATTGTAGAAGATTGTTAATAAAGACAACCTTAGCCTGATTGTCAGAAATATGGGTTTTATACCAACGTTTCCATAATTCCCTTAAAATCTCGATGAGGCCAAGGTTTGGCATGTCTAACTGTGCGTATTTATTTATTATTTGCTCAGTTTCTGTGGACCCCAGCAAAGAATCTACTTCAATTTGTAGGCCCAAAATGGGATTAGTTAGCTCCTTAATGGCCTCAAGCTTAGGATAAATCCGTCGCTGCAATTCAGAAGGTAGTTGAGCAAAAACCTTTGACAGTTT
>JAQBSW010014612.1:0-11329 GCA_029291075.1 Eudiplozoon nipponicum
TGCATATATATTAGTTCTTCGTAACAAACAGTATTTAACTGTAATATATTGAATTGAATGATGTCATGCTTATCGCGAATGTGATAACTGATTTCGATGAAGGCCAGAGTGTATGGTTTAACTGGAGTAACAGGTGTTCGGAAATTGTTGTAATTCTCAATTTGGGTGAACTTTAGCATAAATTTATATCCATCGGGTTGGTATCATGTACCGACTCGGAAACCATAGTGTTAGTATCCGGTACTCATCGATTTCCAAAAAGGTATCAGTTACTAACACAATGGCCATAGTGTTAGTATCCTTTACAGACTCGGTATATATATTATATAGTGTGAGTTAGCATTGAAGTCGTATTGTCGTTGACTTCAGATTATGTTAGCTTCACTATTACAGGTTTACACATTCGTCTAGGACATTGTACCGTCCTATTATTCCACATTCTTCTACCAAATATGTAGTGGTTAAAGGGCGTAATACCGGCTCCTACTGATGAGTCGCCAGTAAGCACGAAACGAATGTGCATGAGATTATACTTTCCGTTCATGCTGCCTTTGGTTTATCCTTCTGGTCACAACTGAACTAATTTGTTACTAGGTTCGCAAAAACCTAATACATACTTGCAAGACATTTATGTAATCAAGGTTGCGGTCTTGATATAAACACCTGACCGATGAATTACTTACATACGTCCGTATAAACTAAGAAATGTATAGTGTAGTAAAGGCAATTCTTAGTTTATACTTACATATGTAAGTAATTAATGGGTCAGGTGTTTATATCAAGACCGCAACCTTGATTATAATAATTGATATCACCACCCGCGCAAGCAATGTTCGTTTAGTCATTTATGTACATCCTGGGTTTCCATTTAATTAGGTGAATGAAAATTAGTCTGATTTTTTATTTTTCTTCCATTTCTTTTTGGTGGATTATTTCAGTTTGATTTTTGAGTGCATATGCGTATGGCCTGTGTAATATTCGGAGGCAATAGACATTATATATATATATATATATATATATATATATATATATATATATATATATATATAATGAGTATCCAATAAGGTCGAGACTGGTCTACACCAAAACGCTAACGCTTATTAAAACTCGATATCCGGATTTATTATCAACTATCAGGTGCGACAAATTATAAGAATGGGGTGGATATTGAATCAGTAAGAAAGAGAGATTGCTGAGGTTCAGTGATAAAAAGAAATTTTGTAAAAAAAAGTAGTAAAAAATAATTAAGCTCGTTAAAATCAATAGGTGAAAAAAGAGATAAACTTGGTAACTAAAGGATGGCCAATTAGAATCCTTCTTATAAAGATCACTCATTCTGTAGTCTTCAGGTCTATAAAATGAAAAATATAAATAAATTTTTCATAGACGCTTGAAATTTTTTTAAATGTTGCCAACTAACCAAGTGAAAACTATGTTATTCAATTAAGACGTGCAAAAGCAAGAATGAATATTAAATTTAAAATAAGACTGTTCTACAACTGCTCGCATAGCTATGTAATGTAATAGCGGACAACAATTAAACAAGAGTGATTTATGAGGTAGATGATCTAGTTCGTACGAGCATACTTACCTAGATAACACACAGAAATGAGGCAATCTAGACCTCTACACAACATAATTTCGGTAAAAAGGTAATATTGACAATGCAGCTTCCTTGTGGTTTTCAATGTATCGCGCCATAAATAAGACAACACCTAGCAGCTAACATTGCCCAAATAAGAAAAAACCTTCGCGGAGACGATTCCACTAGAAATCTTTAACAAGATCGTCACTGCGCTCGACTCGATGTCATATCCACCCAAGAACTATAGATTACATCCTGGCAGGCAAGTCGGTCCTACATTACAAAATTTGAATATAGTACACTTTAACTGGTTTTGCCATATCAAAATGTACCCACCCTGCTTCTTGCAACAATCTGGCGCCCTGTGAGAGAATAACACTCCACTGGTGACAATATTTATAGGCTGTTTATGATCATTTCGTCTAACCTAAATTGAACTCATTGTTTCTATTACATGAGTGAGATTACAATCATTTCAATTTATTCCATATACTCCTGACGTATTCAAAAGTTTATTATTTGCCGTTTACTGCCTAATATGAGTGTATTCTGCAATACGGTGCTAATATTAAATTTGGCTCTAAATTTTCATATTTTTATACTCAATTTTGAATATGGTATTACGAAAGTCCAACGGTAATCTTGATGTTTGTCCTGTTTTAATGTACCGAAACAGATTCGAATTTCCTCAATACTCTTTCCATTGTCTTATCTTTTAATTCATGTTGGCATTCATTCTCCTTCAGTATTTCTTTATGTTTTCTCATTTAATTACTTCTATACTTCAAATCAGTTATTCCCTGACTTATCAATGTCATAAATTTTAAAATGCCTATTTTTATACCATACGGATGAGTCAAGTAAAAATCAATCATGATACATGAATAGGTAACTTTCCTATAGACATCCCTTTCTAATACCCATTCATTCCACCTCAATTTAACATCAAAGAATTCTCTCTCTCTCCTTGTTCCCTTGTTCAATTTAGCAATGATATAGGTCAGCGATATATATATATAAAATAGAGTTACGTTTCTAAGATTTATGAGATGATTAGAGCTGAAGAAGAGAGTTAATTTTGCAGTTTTATTGTGCTCTCTGTGTTACCATTTGTGTGACTGTTGAAATAGATCTGAAGATGAGCTTGGGAAAAAATGGTCTAATCGTTAGAACTACGTGAAGGAGCTTTATAGACTGCTTATCTATTGAAGATGAGTTGAGTAGCATCGTTGATATCGACTAGTAATACACCGTCTTTATAATCAAGATCGACTAATCTACCGCTAGGGAGAACTTTTTCACGTGCATCTTGAATGTAAGGGAGATTATTATTCATAAAAGCATCTATAACACAAAACTTATAATGCGAAAGTGGACAGCATATAATATTAACAAATTTAGTGGGAATGTCACTGTCGACAGAAAACCGTATAGACCATATACAACATCAAGTTCACTCGTTAAATCTAGAAAGATGGTCATTGTGGGACGGTAATATGCATGTGTTGTTCAAGAATGCGCCTTGAGGTACAAATATTATCTATACAACCTCGTCCTGGCTGGAATCTGGCTTGTTCTTCTTTAGTGTGTGTCACGCAAAGCACTTCGACGGGGCATAACAATTGATACAAGTAACCTAGATACGAATGTAATGAACCTACCACCACGGTGGTCATCATTAAAATTACAATTTTCTTTTTTAAGATAGGAATGATGGTCGAATTACTCGAAGCAACTGGCACGGTCTCTTCATTCCACATAATACAAAGGCAGTTAGTCAATGCCCCAGGAATTTTCTCTACACCATGGAGAATTTTCTGTACCCATTGCCCGGTTTGTCTATCAGTCCATAGTTTATCACACAAAATAAAGGCAAACTAATAAAGCAAGACTTTAAATCAAGTTTGCGAGCTTGAAGTAAACACCAATCCCATTGTATTTAACCAGTCGTCGAACAACATAACAACGAATGGTTAAATACAATGGGATTGGTGTTTACTTCAAGCTCGCAAACTTGATTTAAAGAATTGTTACCACCACCCGCGCAAATTAATAAAGCAAGTGTAAAATTTCATTTAAATTAATGACCAGCTAAAGCAATAATAGCTACCTATGTGTTACCAGATAGGCGCAAGTCGCATTTAATTGCTAATTGTTAACTAAAATTTAATTAAATACGTGAAACAACAATAAATGAATGTTAAATTAGCCTTCACAATATTCAGACTAATTGTTTTTTCCTAACTATGTTGAAATATGCAATCAGATGTGACTTCAGTTGTTATTATGAGTGCAAACTACTACAAATAAACTGATAGTAAAATATGCTATTGCAAGTATTTATGGCACCAGTAAAATAAAACGAATAATTTTGATATTAAGTTAGAATAATTGTACCTAAAACAAGAAGATAAAGAAAATCCCCTAACGAATAAATAATTATGATAAGGAAAGATGATAATTGAGATAAAAATCCATTAACAGGTATTAAATTCAATAAGAGCCCTAAGTTAATAAATACAATAACATAACAAGAAATAATGACATTTTGAAGGCTAGTACTGTAAATAATAGATTAACAAGTAGTCAATTTATAAGGCTACATATAGCAAATCATAATCCAACATAATGGAATATTTTGCTGGACCTAGGTCTCGAATCTGATATGATAGGCCATAACAATAGCTTTTACACAGCACCGGGAACACATTTTTGACGCAGTTATTGACTCTCTTAAGCTCGTCTTGTTTTTCGATCATTAGGAAGGTGTCGACAGCGTATTGCGGATCATGAAGCAAAACACCACTACTGATATCCGCTAATAAGCAGCATCAAGCAAGTGCTGACCTTCATTTGCATGAATATAGTAGCTAAATCCTAGTGAAGCTTAAGAAACAGGATACAATATCCTTTTAGTTTCGCAGTAGATGCCGCTTGTTGAAAAGCATTGGTGTTAGTAGAAATAAAAGAAAAATTCTCAGTTCTTATTTCAAACCTTTCAACCATAGCGTTCCATGCGTTTTTAGTACGCTATCGGTTGTAGTTTCGTGTTGGAAAGCAGAAACAGGCGTTTTGCAAAGCTTTCGGTATAAGTGTATCAGGTTTCAGTGCCCAAATATTCATAAGGAACACGATCAGCAGCGAGAAACACAATGTCAGTCGGAATCTTGCTAGCCAAAAACTAGTAGTACCATTGAAAGAAATCATCAGAGCACGTTTTGCGCTTTGCGTACTACATAGAAGGCAAACTTCGCATGTTTATCAGATTGCGGCCTACCTGTGGTGCCAAAGTGTCACTGTTCTACCATCATAGTCCATATCATCATGCCTTGTAGGAAGATGCGCTCATGGCGCGGGAAAATCGAGTTAATCATGGCCACGTTAATGGATAGACTGAGAAGTATGATGTTGTTGCCTCATCTATTTTTAGCCAGGCTTCATTTTTTAAGCTTTTCTCGTGCAGGCTTGACCTAATTAAGCGTTCAAGTTAACAGCAACCACATGGTCAACAGAAAGCTGCTCAAAACCCGAGATCGCATCTGATATCTGTTCAATGATTTCATAATTCTCATAAGCAAATTGGTTAACAGCTAAGGCATACATATGATTCTAAGAAGCAAGTTGCCAACGCAGAATGTAGCATATTTTAATTGACAGTTAATTACTTTCCAGATAAGTAAGGATTGTCTAGATGAAACAGACATATATATATATATATATATATATATATATAATTCTATAATTTCCTTAAATGCAACATCACTTGCTCTAACTGAGGTTCTCTATCATATTATCATATCTGACCCGGTTAGTTAGAACATCATATTGAAAGTAAACATAGCACGCGTAGAATTAAGCATACATCTATTAAAAACTAATTCGAATAAAAGGTACCATTGGTACCATGATCCGATTTACTTTATAACTGGAGGCGCAGAATGTCAAAAATAGCATAAATGAAAATGCTGGAAGGTATGAGAAAATTTGAGTGGTGAAAACGAGATTACATTGGGCGCACACATATGGATTGATGATATAAAAGCCGAAATCCAACGAGGCGGAACAGTAGAAGTAACGAATAAAGCCGTAATAATAATAGTGACACGAGGCAATACATTAATTCAGATTCAACGCAAAATTTCTCTACTTAAGCTGTTCTACGGTGACAGATCTCAGTGCACCGAGATTGAAAAGCGAAGAATTTAACAGAAACTTAGCGATGAAAAAAGTGGAAGGCGGATATACTTATTTGGTTTAGAGAATAATAATTTTAGTTTATTAGAAAATACCAAAAGGGCATAACTGAAAGTCTATTCAAACACGAATATAAGAGAATTATTGGTTTATACTGAATGTACATTCGATTTGAATACTATAGACAAATAGTTGCAAAAAGATAATGCGATATTCTAAAAATCGAAAGAGAATAAGACCATACATCCAAAGTAGTTTAAATGATTTGACTGATGCCAAAATAAAGTGGATAATTGACCAAAATTCGCTTAAAAATATTATTATTATATTATTGTTCCTATCAAAGAGTAGTAAGTCGTGCTTAAATCAGCCGGGTATAAGAACACAAAGTTTGTTTTGCAAAATAGTACAGTATACAAACTTTAAATGCACTCATTATATTAGAGGTATTCTTTGACACTAATAGCCAACCTAATAAATGGAAAATACGTGAGATCCAAACCACAGTGGAAGGCCATATTACAAGATCCATAAAATACAAAGGAACTAGGAAACACATCAGTGTTCCGCGGTTAAGTATAAAATATTTAAGTTTACATTCTAGATTTCCCTCCAGACAAAATAAAAATTAAATTAGATAATTTTATAAAAGCCATGTGGGGCATCAAACAAATATGCGTTGGAAACGTATTACTGAGTGCTAAGTACAGGGAGAATAGGTAGACCCTGAGCTACTAATAGTGGCATAAATATGAATGAAGCTAAGTAAAGTGGAAAGAAATATCTTTGAGAAAAATCAACGTCCTGATGTTGTTAAACAACCAAAATGGAAGTAACGGAGACGTCATTAAGTTATTCTGTTAGTCAATCACGACAGACAAGTTTGTGAAATGTTTATATCAAACTGTCTAATCACAATGATGCTGACAGGGAAAGAGAAATGAACTCGTTGACATATTAAAAATGGGATAAAAAATTATCATCAAGAACCAAAACAATTGATATAAATAACAAAAATCCACTCAGAACCGTCAAAAAGGAATGTCGAAATCGAGTTCAAATTAAATTATTTTCCCCAATATGACAATTAAATGATCCTTTTGGAATGCGAGCTCTAAAAAGTCATACAACCCTTCTTATATCGAAAGAAAAAAAAAATTTTATCACATACAAGAGCTGTTCTTTCTCATCTTCCACTCACATTTTTACAAATAAATACGCAAGATCATCAACAATCGACACGTGTGCATTGATAAATTTTGGCCTTGATATTAACGGTTGTTTTCCTTTAACTGTTGGGAAAGGCAAATTTGTTATATTAAATAATACTCGTGGTTTAGCTGCATTAAATGTGCGTGTTGATATCGCTTCCTTCTTCTGCTATTCTGTTAGGAAAACGGCGTCCGTTTTATATTTATGTAATTTGCTCTGTTTTATGATCCTAAACGCATCCCTTTCTTTAGATGTCCCATTTTAATAGAGCATGGTGAATACGATTGTCTATCGTTATTGTTGAAGGGGGAAATCAAAAGAAAAATATGTTTTTAGGACCATAAATTAAACCAATTAATCTAAGCAACCCATTTAAAACAAATGCTGTTTACAGCACAAAAAAGAAAACATTGGAAGCGACATTAAAACGCACATTTAATGCAGTTAAACCACAAAAGTTATTTAAAGTTTAATTAACCGAATGGAAGAACAGTGCTACTTAAACGTATTTTTCAAATTAATCTATGAATACACTCATGCAATTGCACAACAAATCAGTGAAATCTGGCACACATGTTCTCCAGGTGTGGAACTTAAGAAAGTTACTAAATTCAATGACAAAAATAAATTAGGCACATATGAAGTTCCATTAATAAACAAACTGCAGCTTCATTTGTGCAAGCCCAAAATGCATGTTTGAGCAATGAGCCTGAATTGGAAGTTATACACGCAATTAATTGGTTTTTCACTTATTTAATACTCTCCCCACATTTTAATTTTCTTCGTTTACCTCGTCCATATATATACATATATATATATATATATATATATATATTCATTTTTATAAACTTGAGAAATCGAGAAAGAACCTGTTCTTGTACCTGACCAAATTTCTTTTTATATTTGCACAACGAAATGTTACTATGAACAAATTTTTAAAACAGATGAGTGCTATATCACTGAGGTTATTTCTACATTAATGAGCTCACGTTTCTTTCTGATTTGTTTCATGCATGCGTCTGCGTTGATAAAGCGAGAGGAATAGATAGAGGACAAAAAGCTCCGCGGATACATACAGAAAGGTAACGAAATAAAATCTGTATTATAAGCAATCCATAAAAGATCAGAAGTGATAAAATTGATTAAGCTTAAGAACAAACCAAAGCTCGAATGCAAACTCCTGAACAACTAATTCAAAAAAGAGAGAGACATTGAAGTTGCCACTAGATAAAACAGATATTGCATTTATATGACTTGGAAAATTGTTTGGAAATTTAATGTGTAATCGCTAATAAGTAAGCCAACTCGCTGCGTTACACCCGTCTATATAACCAGGAACATTTGTTTTTGTCTTAGACATGTTAGCTAAATTAATTATGAATATCCAATATAAAAAAATACTATTTAAAACATTTTTTGGCAGTTTACTTGAATACACTTCGCCCACTTTATTAACATTTGATTGAGGCACAATAACATCTAGTATCTTAACAATAATTGTCCAGCCGATGCCTAAAGTTAGCAGACTAAATACTGCTAATGATTTTATATTACTATCAAATATTCATTCATTATTGACGTCAAAAATTGGCCGTAGGACAGAATTGAGCTATATGTGTGCATAACGCCGTAAGAAATGATGCTCTTTAGATCAAACTTCAATATGTAGTAAAGGATATAGGCACAGCTTCTGCTGAGATATCGAAGGTATAGTGAGCTGCGCTAAGAAAAGACACAAATTTTTAAAATGTATTTTCCAAAGATAAAATACTACTACAAATTTATATCATTTTGATTAGGCCCGTCTTAAAGTATGCATATGCAACTTGGAGCCTAGTTCAAAAAGGTATATCAGACATGGTAGAAGCCGTACAAAGGAACATGTTGAAATATATTAGTTAGGCCTTATATAGTACATATACTTGTTGTCTGGAGTCTTTTTGCGATCATCATGGATCCAAAGGCTATGTTACTTTACAAAATACTCCACCTGAGCCAGCGGATGAGTCCATATTTGAGTCCGATTAAAAGAACCATGAAATGTGGACAAAGTCAGAAATATTGACGAGCACATCACCAATTGTGAAGAAGCTTGTTGGTAAACCTTTTTCTTCTTAAAAAATATATATACTTTACAAATTTTGCTATTTAAGCCTCTCTCTATGATGTCTAGTAAACTGTTGTAATATAATTAGCAAAATATGCGATCATGATGGCATTTTGAGTGTTGATTATAGCAGTCGTTTTACAGGATTATTCAAAGGTTCGCATTCACTGTACTAATAATGTACTTCATACAAAAACTACTACACCAAGGCCATTGTATTTTGATTTGACGTAGCGCCTTGTGGTGATGACATAATAGTGTGTAGTGCCACTACAGCGAATATAAAACTAATTACTAACTAAAATGAGGGAAATCTTGGCTTTTACTAAACACACTCCTGATGTAACTGCCATCAGAACGAACTATCACGAATTTGATGAAAGCGCTTCTCTTTCTCAACTCCTCCCTTTCCTGGGTTTGAATACTTCGCTAGTCACAATTTCATTCAGTATTACATATCCTATTTTTTATTTGTACCTCATTATTTCAATTGTTGAGCCTGTTGGCCTTTGTTGTCAAATAAATATATTATTTTATTGTACGCATTTTTTATATTCTAAATAAATAAAATAAATAAGGTTTGAATACAAATAAAGGGTTATAATTCCAATTCATTAAGTTTAAAAGTTCAAGCAAAACTGAAAAATACAAAAACCACCCTTAATATGGCAAAACTACAGAGCGTACCTAATTCCGTAAATTATTTCAAGTAAAATTAAAAATATTAAATTAAGCTGCAACATTTAATATATAATGTTAAAGTTAGCTTGTCCTAAAACTAAATAATACGTGACTAGGTTTTACCAAAAAAATAATGATCTGTCTATATATTAGTAGTTTGAAATCAAAATTAATTACTGTTTAATATTAATTGTATAAACATTTGGATATATATCAGGTGACTATTTCAAATTAAGCAGCGCAACCTTTCAAATACGCTAACATTTGTAAACGCCCCGGCTTCAAGTAAATGCCGTACGACGTTACAAACTCGGTTAAGGTGCTCTGAATAGAGATTAGTTACTGATATGGGGGCCCTTAAGAGGGCCGGGTAATGCGTTCGCTTTGAGTCTTCAGCTTTGAAGATGTCCTAGAGCCTTGGGTGGACTCTGGTTGATTTGTTGCTCCCGTGGTTGAGCTGTGATCGTGTTGTGGATGGTGTCCTGCAGGTCCTGCACTCAATTGGCTCGTCTCTCCGGTATCCCGCAACAAGATGAGTAGATACTGACAGCCGACAGAGCGCACACGTTGACAACCGACAGAACGCACACGCGTGAAGCAGGTAGAAGGCAAATGCCACAACTGACTTGCATGGTAAATTACCGTGCTTAAATAGCATGCAATATGTGTACTTGCATACTATTGGTTAAACGTGGTTAGACGTGGTTAAACGGCAATTTGCTTTTTTCTCATTGGTGCAACGTAAATAAATTTGAATTTAATTTACGCAATATGTCGGCGATTGATTTGTGTCGTTACAACACTTTCCTCTCTGAAAAAAAGAAAGAATATTCCTCTCTGCGAGGCTAGATAAGAAATGCATGACAGAGTTCGAACCAAGTTAAGCAGAACCATAAGTGCTGGGCTTAAATATGCTTGTTGGTTGCTTCAACAATGATATGATGCCAGGTAACCACTAGGAATTGCTACACAATTTGTTAGCTCTAGTGGACGGTCATAGCACGTGAGGCAAAATAGAGCAGTGTAAGTTTTTTGGAGCCGCAGCGTGAAGATTTCGAGGAAAATCGCCTCTGAATCTGCCAGGTTTAAGTTAAAAACCTAAGCAGGTTGGATCGTTGTCAATGTGTTTGTATACGACCAAAGGAGCTAGAGTGCTCGACGTTGTAGTCATGACATTTGTAGAGTGGTCTTTGTGAAATAGATAAAGTTGAGATATGCATTGAAAGTGGCCTGTACCATGATATGAAGCTGATCACTACTTAGTGTTGCTACACGAAAGCGTTAGCTCTAAGTAGCTGGTCATACCAAAATAGGCAGTGTAATGTCATGTGTGAGAAATACATTATAATGTAAAAATATATACATTAAAATCAAAGGTAATTGCATAAAAATATGTACACGAACATTGCCTCAGAGATGGCATAATACCAAAGAACTGTTCAAAAATGCTACACAATTGTTAGCTAAGAACAGGTGGTTATGCCACGTGAGACAATTACTAAAAATTAACGTAAAGTTTTAAAAAAAATTTTATAGTTAAATGTTAATGT
>JAQBSW010014613.1:0-11322 GCA_029291075.1 Eudiplozoon nipponicum
AACTCATTAATTCACTAATTCATTATTTCATTAATTCATTAATTGATTAATTCATTAATTCATTAATTCATTAATTCAATAATTCATTAAATTATTAACTCATTAATTCATTAGCTCATTAAATCATTAATTAATTAATTCATTAAGTCAATACATCATTAATTCGTTAAATTATTATTTCATTAATTCAGTAACTCATTACGTCATTAATTTGTTAATTCAATAATTACTTAATTCCTTAACTCATTGAACTTATAACACATTACTTCCTTGATTCATTAATTCATTAATTTTTTAATTATTCAACACATTAATTCATTAATTCATTAATTAATTTATTCATTAATTCATTAATTCATTAATTCATTAATTCATTAATTCATTAATTCATTAATTCATTAATTCATTAATTCATTAATTCATTAATTGAATAATTCATTAATTCATTAATTCATTAATTCATTAATTCATTAATTAATTAATTCATTAATTCATTAATTCATTAATACATTAATCCATTAATTCATTCATTCATTAATTTATTAATTCATTAATTTAATAATTCATTAATTCATTAATTCATTATTTCATTAAATTAATTATTCATTAATTCATTAATTCATTAATTCATTATTTCATTAATTCCTTATTTTCTTAATTCAGCAACTCATTAATTCTTTAGTACATTAATTTATAAATTCCTATATTCATCACTTCATAAATTCATTAATTCATTGAATTATTAAGAATTTATTTCCTTATTTCATTAATTCGTTAATTCATAAATTCGTTAATAAAGTAATTTTGTAATTCATTAACACATTAATCCATTAATTAATTAAACCATTAATTTGTTAATTCATTAATTCATTAATTCATTAATTCATTAATTCATTTATTCAGTAATTCATTAATTCCTTATTTTCTTAATTCATGAACTCATTAATTCATTAGTAAAATATTTCATTAATTCATTAATTCATTAATTCACTAATTCATTATTTCATTGAATTATTTAGAAATTATTTCCTTACTTCATTAAGTCATTAATTCATTAATTCTTTAATTCATTAATTCATTAATTCAATTATTTCTTAATTTATCAACTCATTAATTCATTAAATCATAAATTCATTTTTTCTATATTTTCTTAATTAACCAATTCATTAATTCATTAATACATTAATTCTTTAAATCTTTTATTCGTTAATTCATTAATTCATTAATATAATAAATCATTAATTCATTAATACATTTATTCATTAATTCATTAATTCATTATTTCATTATTGAATTGAATTATTAAGAAATTATTTCCCTACTTCATTAATTCATTAATTCTTTAATTCCTTTATTCATTAAATCATTATTTAATGAATTCAGTAATTTATCAATTAACTACTTTAATTTTTCAATAATACATTAATTCATTTTTCCATTAAATCATAAATTGGTCAATTTATAATTCATCAATTCATTAAATCATTAATTCGTCAATTCGTAATTACAGTATTTCATTAATTCATTAACTCATTAATTCACTAATTCATTAATTCATTAATTCATTAATTCATTAATTCATTAATTCATTAATTCATTAATTCATTGATTCATTAATTCATTAATTCATTAATTCATTAATTCATTATACATTAATTCATTAATTCATTAATTCATTAATTCATTAATTCATTAATTCATTAATTCATTAATTCATTAATTCATTAATTCATTAATTCAATTATTCATTAACTCATTAACTCATTAATTTATTAATTCATTAATTCATTAATTCATTAATTCTTAATTCATTAATTCATTAAATCACTTATCCAGTTTCCTTAATTCCTTAATTCATTAATTATTAATTAATTAACTCATTAATTCATATATTCATTAATTCATTAATTCATTTATTAATTAATAAAATTAAAAATGTTTATAATATGGATTAGACCGATACTGGAATATGCTGCCGCTACTTGGAATCCCTTAACAAAGGATTTGTCTAATAAGATAGAAGCTGTACAAAGAAAAGTTGTGAAACGAATTAGTCCTATCTCCTGCACTATATACGCCACTAGATTACAGTTTGTATCACTGCACCCTTTATGGTATCGGGAATGTGCTATTGCATAAAGGTTTTCCATTTGAACCAGTGGTCTGGTGCCTATATGAATCCCATAAGAAAGAGTTATGAAATTGGAACTATATCGGGTCATTTTGCAATTTCTCTACCATTGGTGGGGAATGTTGCGGGCAAGCTATTCTCTTTTTCAAAAATTTACAAAATTTACAATCAATTGCCAAAGGGGCTTAGAGAAACGCCTCCAACTAAAATGTCTTTTAAATTTTTATCTACCGAACTAGAAAAAGTGTTCAATCCTGCTGATATTTTTAATTTTGATTATGATAATACATTCTCATGGTTAAATAAAAGACAGGATTAATTGTGTTTCAGCAACATAATTTCTAGAGAATCTATCTTCAAATTGTGTATTATTAAAACTGAAAGGTTATGCATTATATCATCTTGTTAATCAACAATGCATACAATCATTAATTAGTCATGGTTACCTTTTTTCTTACAAACTGTTATACTCGAATTATATCTTAAATTTTTCTTATTTTGATGAAGAATCTATCACTCTTTACAGCTGAACTTTCTGATGCTGATAAATTGTACAGTACAACTAATTGCACATTTATATGTGATGTGATATCTTTTTATATTTTACATTTTCTAATTTTATTATTTGATGGAACATGTGTGGTTTGAATCCAAATAAAGATATTCTTTTCTATTCTATACTAAATTCACTAATTCATTATTTCATTGAATTTTTTAGAAATTATTTCCTTACTTCATTAATTCATTAATTCATTAATTCATTAATTCTTTAATTCCTTAATTCATTTATTCATTAATTCATTAATTCATTAATTCATTAATTCATTAATTCATTAATTAAATAATTCATTGATTCATTAATTCATTAATTCCTTATTTTCTTAATTCATGAACTCATTAATTCATTAGTAAATTATTTCATTAATTCATTTATTCATTAATTCACTAATTCATTATTTCATTGAATTATTTAGAAATTATTTCCTTACTTCATTAATTCATTAATTCATTAATTCTTTAATTCATTTATTCATTAAATCATTAATTCATTAATTCATTAATTCATTAATTCATTAATTCATTAATTCTTTAATTCACCAATTCATTAATTCAATTATTTCTTAATTTATCAACTCATTAATTCATTAATTCATTAAATCATTAATTCCTTATTTTCTTAATTCACCAATTCATTAATTCATTAATTCATTAATTCTTTAATTCCTTTATTCATTAATTCATTAATTCATTAATATTATAATTCATTAATTCATTAATACATTAATTCATTAATTCTTTATTTCATTATTGAATTGAATTATTACGAAATTATTTCCCTCTTTCAATAATTCATTAATTCTTTAATTCCTTTATTCATTACATCATTATTTAATGAATTCAGTAATTTATCAATTCATTAATTTATTTTTCATTAATACATTAATTCATTTTTCCATTAAATCATAAATTGGTCAATTTATTAATTCATCAATTCATTAAAACTTTAATTCGTCAATTGTTAATTACAGTAATTCATTAATTCATTAATTCATTAATTCATTAATTCATTAAATTATTAACTCATTAATTCATTAGCTCATTAAATCATTAATTAATTAATTCATTAACTCATTACATCATTAATTCGTTAATTCATTATTTCATTAATTCAGTAACTCATTACGTCATTAATTTGTTAATTCATTAATTCCTTAATTCCTTAACTCATTGAACTAATAACACATTAATTCATTAATTCATTAATTCATTAATTCATTAATTATTAATTCATTAATTCATTAATTCATTAATTCATTAATTCATTAATTCATTAATTCATAAATTCATTAATTCATTAATTCATTAATTCATTAATTCATTAATTCATTAATTCATTAATTCATTAATTCATTAATTCATTAATTCATTAATTCATTAATTCATTAATTCATTAATCCATTAATTCATTAATTCATTAATTTATTAATTCATTAATTCATTAATTCATTAATTCATGAATTCATTAGTTTATTAATTCATTAATTCATTAATTCATTAATTCATTAATTCATTAATTCATTAATTCATTGATTCATTAATTCATTAATTCATTAATTCATTAATTCATTAATTCATTAATTCATTAATTCATTAATTCATTAATTCATTAATTCATTAATTCATTAATTCATTAATTCATTAATTCATTAATTCATTAATTCATTAATTCATTAATTCATTAATTCATTAATTCATTAATTCATTAATTCATTAATTCATTAATTCATTAATTCATTAATTCATTAATTCATTAATTCATTAATTCATTAATTCATTAATTCATTAATTCATTAATTCATTAATTCATTAATTCAATTAATTCATTATTCATTAATTCATTAATTCATTAATTCATTAATTCATTAATTCATTAATTCATTAATTCATTAACTCATTAATTCATTAATTCATTAATTCATTAATTCATTAATTCATTAATTCATTATTTCATTAATTCATTAATTCATTAATTCATTAATTCATTAATTCATTAATTCATTAATTCATTAATTCATTAATTCATTAATTCATTAATTCATTAATTCATTAATTCATTAATTCATTAACTCATTAATTCATTAATTCATTAATTCATTAATTCATTAATTCATTGATTCTTTAATTCATTAATTCATTAATTCATTAATTCATTAATTCATTAATTCATTAATTCATTAATTCATTAATTCATTAATTCGTTAATTCATTAATTCATTAATTCATTAATTCATTAATTCATTAATTCATTAATTCATTAATTCATTAATTCATTAATTCATTAATTCATTAATTCATTAATTCATTAATTCATTAATTCATTAATTCATTAATTCATTAATTCATTAATTCATTAATTCATTAATTCATTAATTCTTTAATTCATTAATTCATTAATTCATTAATTCATTAATTCATTAATTCATTAATTCATTAATTCATTAATTCATTAATTCATTAATTCATTAATTCATTAATTCATTAATTCATTAATTCATTAATTCATTAATTCATTAATTCATTAATTCATTAATTTATTAATTCATTAATTCATTAATTCATTAATTCATTAATTCATTAATTCATTAATTCATTAATTCATTAATTCATTAATTCATTAATTCATTAATTCATTCAATCATTAATTCATTAATTCATTAATTCATTAATTCATTAATTCATTAATTCATTAATTCATTAATTCATTAATTCATTAATTCATTAATTCATTAATTCATTAATGCGTTAATTCATTAATTCATTAATTCATTAATTCATTAATTCATTAATTCATTAATTCATTAATTCATTAATTATTTAATTCATTAATTCATTAGTACATTAATTCATTAATTCATTAATTCATTAATTCATTAATTCATTAATTCATTAATTCATTAATTCATTAATTCATTAATTCATTAATTCATTAATTCATTAATTCATTAATTCATTAATTCATTAATTCATTAATTCATTAATTCATTAATTCATTAATTCATTAATTCAATATTTCATTAATTCATTAATTCATTAATTCGTTAATTCTTTAATTCATTAATTCATTAATTCATTAATTTATTAATTCATTAATTCATTAATTCATTAATTCATTAATTCATTAATTCATTAATTCATTAATTCATTAATTCATTAATTAATTAATTCAATTATTCATTAATTCATTAATTCATTAATTCATTAATTCATTAATTCATTAATTCATTAATTCATTAATTCATTGATTCGTTAATTCATTAATTCATTAATTCATTAATTCATTAATTCATTAATTCATTAATTCATTAATTCATTAATTCATTAATTCATTAATTAATTATTACGTTAATTCGTTAATTCATTAATTCATTAATTCATTAATTCATTAATTCATTAATTCATTAATTCATTAATTCATTAATTCATTAATTCATTCATTCGTTAATTCATTAAGTCACTAATTCATTAATTCATTAATTCATTAATTCATTAATTCATTAATTCATTAATTCATTAATTCATTAATTCATTAATTCATTAAATCTTTTATTCATTTATTCATTAATTCATTAATTCATTAATTCATTAATTCATTAATTCATTAATTCATTAATTCGATAATTCATTAATGCATTAATTCATTAATTCATTAATTCGATAATTCATTAATTCATTAATTCATTAATTCATTAATTCATTAATTCATTAATTCATTAATTCATTAGTCATTAATTCATTAATTCATTAATTCATTAATTCATTAATTCATTAATTCATTAATTCATTTGTTCATTATTTCATTAATTCATTAATTCATTAATTCATTAATTCATTAATTCATTAATTCATTAATTCATTAATTCATTAATTCATTAATTCATTAATTCATTTATTCGTTAATTCATTAATTCATTAATTCATTAATTCATTAATTCATTAATTCATTAATTCATTAATTCATTAATTCATTAATTCCTTAATTCATTAATTCATTAATTCATTAATTCATTAATTCATTAATTCATTAATTCATTAATTCATTAATTCATTAATTCATTAATTCATTAATTTGCTAATTCATTAATTCATTAATTCATTAATTCATTAATTCATTAATTCATTAATTCATAAATTCATTGATTCATTGATTCATTAATTCATTAATTCATTAATTCATTAATTCATTAATTCATTAAATCATTAATTCATTAATTCATTAATTCATTAATTGATTAATTCATTAATTCATTAATTCATTAATTCATTAATTCATTAATTCATTAATTCATTAATTCATTTAATTCGTTAATTCATTAATTCATTAATTCATTAATTCATTAATTCATTAATTCATTAATTCGTTAATTCATTATTTCATTGATTCGTTTATACTTTAATTCATTAATTCATTAATTCATTAATTCATTAATTCATTAATTCATTAATTCATTAATTCATTAATTCATTAATTCATTAATTCATTAATTCATTAATTCATTAATTCATTAATTCATTAATTCATTTATTCATTAATTCATTAATTCATTAATTCATTTATTCATTAATTCATTAATTCATTAATTCATTAATTCATTTATTCATTAATTCATTAATTCATTAATTCATTAATTCATTAATTCATTAATTCATTAATTCATTAATTCATTAATTATTTGATTCATTAATTCATTAATTCATTAATTCATTAATTCATTAATTCATTAATTCATTAAATCATTAATTCATTAATTCATTAATTCATTAATTCATTAATTCATTAATTCATTAATTCATTAATTCATTAATTCATTAATTCATTAATTCATTAATTCATTAATTCATTAATTCAATTATTCATTAATTCATTAGTTCATTAATTCATTATTCATTAATTCATTAATTCATTAATTCATTAATTCATTAATTCATTAATTCATTAATTCATTAATTCATTAATTCAATAATTCATTTATTCATTATTCAATAATTCTTTAATTCATTAATTCATTAATTCATTAATTCATTAATTCATTAATTCATTAATTCATTAATTCATTAATTCATTAATTCATTAATTCATTAATTCATTAATTCATTAATTCATTAATTCCGTTATTCATTAACTCATTAATTCATTAATTCATTAATTCATTAATTCATTAATTCATTAGTTCATTAATTCATTAATTCATTAATTCATTAATTCATTAATTCATTAATTCATTAATTCATTAATTCATTAATTCATTAATTCATTAATTCATTAATTCATTAATTCATTAATTCATTAATTCATTAATTCATTAATTCATTAATTCATTAATTCATTAATTCATTAATTCATTAATTCATTAATTCATTAATTCATTAATTCATTAATTCATTAATTCATTAATTCATTAATTCATTAATTCATTAATTCATTAATTCATTAATTCATTAATTCATTAATTCATTAATTCATTAATTCATTAATTCATTAATTCATTAATTCATTAATTCATTAATTCATTAATTCATTAATTCATTAATTCATTAATTCATTAATTCATTAATTCATTAATTCATTAATTCATTAATTCATTAATTCATTAATTCATTAATTCATTAATTCATTAATTCATTAATTCATTAATTCATTAATTCATTAATTCATTAATTCATTAATTCATTAATTCATTAATTCATTAATTCATTAATTCATTAATTCATTAATTCATTAATTCATTAATTCATTAATTCATTAATTCATTAATTCATTAATTCATTAATTCATTAATTCATTAATTCATTAATTCATTAATTCATTAATTCATTAATTCATTAATTCATTAATTCATTAATTCATTAATTCATTAATTCATTAATTCATTAATTCATTAATTCATTAATTCATTAATTCATTAATTCATTAATTCATTAATTCATTAATTCATTAATTCATTAATTCATTAATTCATTAATTCATTAATTCATTAATTCATTAATTCATTAATTCATTAATTCATTAATTCATTAATTCATTAATTCATTAATTCATTAATTCATTAATTCATTAATTCATTAATTCATTAATTCATTAATTCATTAATTCATTAATTCATTAATTCATTAATTCATTAATTCATTAATTCATTAATTCATTAATTCATTAATTCATTAATTCATTAATTCATTAATTCATTAATTCATTAATTCATTAATTCATTAATTCATTAATTCATTAATTCATTAATTCATTAATTCATTAATTCATTAATTCATTAATTCATTAATTCATTAATTCATTAATTCATTAATTCATTAATTCATTAATTCATTAATTCATTAATTCATTAATTCATTAATTCATTAATTCATTAATTCATTAATTCATTAATTCATTAATTCATTAATTCATTAATTCATTAATTCATTAATTCATTAATTCATTAATTCATTAATTCATTAATTCATTAATTCATTAATTCATTAATTCATTAATTCATTAATTCATTAATTCATTAATTCATTAATTCATTAATTCATTAATTCATTAATTCATTAATTCATTAATTCATTAATTCATTAATTCATTAATTCATTAATTCATTAATTCATTAATTCATTAATTCATTAATTCATTAATTCATTAATTCATTAATTCATTAATTCATTAATTCATTAATTCATTAATTCATTAATTCATTAATTCATTAATTCATTAATTCATTAATTCATTAATTCATTAATTCATTAATTCATTAATTCATTAATTCATTAATTCATTAATTCATTAATTCATTAATTCATTAATTCATTAATTCATTAATTCATTAATTCATTAATTCATTAATTCATTAATTCATTAATTCATTAATTCATTAATTCATTAATTCATTAATTCATTAATTCATTAATTCATTAATTCATTAATTCATTAATTCATTAATTCATTAATTCATTAATTCATTAATTCATTAATTCATTAATTCATTAATTCATTAATTCATTAATTCATTAATTCATTAATTCATTAATTCATTAATTCATTAATTCATTAATTCATTAATTCATTAATTCATTAATTCATTAATTCATTAATTCATTAATTCATTAATTCATTAATTCATTAATTCATTAATTCATTAATTCATTAATTCATTAATTCATTAATTCATTAATTCATTAATTCATTAATTCATTAATTCATTAATTCATTAATTCATTAATTCATTAATTCATTAATTCATTAATTCATTAATTCATTAATTCATTAATTCATTAATTCATTAATTCATTAATTCATTAATTCATTAATTCATTAATTCATTAATTCATTAATTCATTAATTCATTAATTCATTAATTCATTAATTCATTAATTCATTAATTCATTAATTCATTAATTCATTAATTCATTAATTCATTAATTCATTAATTCATTAATTCATTAATTCATTAATTCATTAATTCATTAATTCATTAATTCATTAATTCATTAATTCATTAATTCATTAATTCATTAATTCATTAATTCATTAATTCATTAATTCATTAATTCATTAATTCATTAATTCATTAATTCATTAATTCATTAATTCATTAATTCATTAATTCATTAATTCATTAATTCATTAATTCATTAATTCATTAATTCATTAATTCATTAATTCATTAATTCATTAATTCATTAATTCATTAATTCATTAATTCATTAATTCATTAATTCATTAATTCATTAATTCATTAATTCATTAATTCATTAATTCATTAATTCATTAATTCATTAATTCATTAATTCATTAATTCATTAATTCATTAATTCATTAATTCATTAATTCATTAATTCATTAATTCATTAATTCATTAATTCATTAATTCATTAATTCATTAATTCATTAATTCATTAATTCATTAATTCATTAATTCATTAATTCATTAATTCATTAATTCATTAATTCATTAATTCATTAATTCATTAATTCATTAATTCATTAATTCATTAATTCATTAATTCATTAATTCATTAATTCATTAATTCATTAATTCATTAATTCATTAATTCATTAATTCATTAATTCATTAATTCATTAATTCATTAATTCATTAATTCATTAATTCATTAATTCATTAATTCATTAATTCATTAATTCATTAATTCATTAATTCATTAATTCATTAATTCATTAATTCATTAATTCATTAATTCATTAATTCATTAATTCATTAATTCATTAATTCATTAATTCATTAATTCATTAATTCATTAATTCATTAATTCATTAATTCATTAATTCATTAATTCATTAATTCATTAATTCATTAATTCATTAATTCATTAATTCATTAATTCATTAATTCATTAATTCATTAATTCATTAATTCATTAATTCATTAATTCATTAATTCATTAATTCATTAATTCATTAATTCATTAATTCATTAATTCATTAATTCATTAATTCATTAATTCATTAATTCATTAATTCATTAATTCATTAATTCATTAATTCATTAATTCATTAATTCATTAATTCATTAATTCATTAATTCATTAATTCATTAATTCATTAATTCATTAATTCATTAATTCATTAATTCATTAATTCATTAATTCATTAATTCATTAATTCATTAATTCATTAATTCATT